>JAYMSH010000462.1:0-11102 GCA_036897905.1 Aragoa cleefii | reverse complement strand
GTTTCACTATCGTGCTTACCCATTTGGCAACACGTTTGCAACGAGATTTTTTCCTCTTAACCATTTCACCATATGATTTTCTACGCTTCCTCTGCATCGCTCCCAAGGCAAGTTGTGTTATCAACGGTGGTAGGATCTTTGTTTTGGGTATAAGTGTTGCGCATTCATACTTCTCGGTGGTTTTTATTGGATGAATGTCAAATGCATAAACAAGACGATATGTTGTTGTGTGGAAACATCTATCAAAAACTTCTGAAATTTGGCAGCGAATCTTACGAATAACAGCAACGAAATGTGAGCATGGAAATTCTTGAATCTGCCATCTGTCATAAGTGCAAGTCCGTGTAGTCATTTGAACACGAACATTTGTTTAGAAAAAACCTCATATTCACCTTTACCTCCATCTAAAATTCTCCAGGGGCGTGTAACTTCAATTTGGTAATTCCACTGATCTTCATATAATAGGCAGAGTGCTTCAGTACTCTTCCTAACAATTTGCTGTCTTTCAACAAACCATTGCATTATACTTGGACTTAGCAAGTCAACCATGCAGGGAATAGGTAGACTTCTGGCATCTATGATCCATTTGCTAAATGATTCTGCTGCATTTGATGTCATCTCCCCATAGCGTAGTATGTGTGGTGAATGTGAAGCTATCCATTTGTCAAATGGCAAATGCGTAAGCCATTTCTTGGCCAATGCTCCATCAGCTTCCAAGAACAGCTTCAACTTCTCATCAAACAGTCTAATATTAGGCGCGTAAGCAACTTGGTTGAGGAGTCCACACATCTTATCCCTATGTTCCTCTGCCCAGCTCTTGCCACTATACAACCCTCTCAAGTTGGTGTACAGATGATATAAATAGTAGAAATGTACTGGCTCATCAAAGACTTTAGGTAATGCTGCTAGCAATCCACACCCACGATTAGATAAGTAGAAAATCTATTTCTCATGCTTTGCAATGGCCTTAACATGATTCAAAAACCATTTCCAATTATTGCTTGGTTCATATGCCACAATTGCAAAAGCAACAGGAAAAAGACTCGTTATAATAGGTAAATAAGTTCATTTTGTTATTAATGAACAACATTTAATGTCAGTATTAAATGACATAGTGCTTAGTATGGTGAACTTGTGGCAGAGTTTTAATCATGAAAAGGCACTTAATTGATCAGAATCGATACATGAGTGGAACGTTAAATATTTACCTTAAAAACAGGAAACGGGTGCTAACATTTGTAACATTTAAAAAATGTTAAACATCAGAAATAGTATATATAACTAACCGTTGTTCCCATCTTTGGAAGTAGCAGAAAGTAATGTTCCCTTCCACCGACCTTTCATGAATCTTCCATCAACAAAAAACATATGACAGCAACACAGGCCTTAAATGCTACAAATGCGCGGCTAAAACGTTGGGTTTTTGGATCTGATTCGAAGAAGAGTGTACTACCAGGATTAGTACGCTTGATAGTCTCAAAATACCACTGAAGTTGATCGAATGATTCTTCATAAGAACCAAGAATCTTGAACCAAGAGCCCTCCATGCTTTCATATATGTAATTTCAAAACCATATGGAGTCTTGATTAATGCCTTTACAACACTAGCTGTGTAAGTTGGATCATTCCTCACGTGAGTTTCCACCAGTTTGCCAACAAATGCACCATGAAACCGCGTAGTCTCATTCACCACTAATTTACCAACATAAATTTTGAAAGAGATACCTCCTTATTGGCATATTTAAAAGAGGTAACAAAATTTTGGACAATATGAGAAATTAAATTCCTTACTTCATCAAACGAATTTCTAGTGGATGAAGGGACTTTGGTTGGAACTTTAATAGGTCGCTGATTATCAGTGCCATGATCACTACCATTATAGTTCCTCGTATTATCCACTACATTTTCTTTGTGAGGATCCCGTGACTTTTTTTGTACTCATCTAAAAAACATTAACAAAAGCATTTTCTTCTTTCTGTTGTTTCGCAAGAGATAACAACGTCAATATATGCATATCACAAGACAACACACAATTCGAAAACTGACCTAGCTGATAAATAAAGAGAGATTATGAATGTTAAGAAGTTGATCATTACCATGAATTTCATCAATGATATACTTGAACTTCAAGTTGCTGTTGGCTTGCACGACGTGAGTTTTTCCTCTAAAATCAACCATGAGCATTACAGAAAAATCCATGATTTTGTGTTTGATTTGATGGAATATATGATCAAGTGTTAAAAGTAAAGATTGTTGTGTGATAGTGATAATATCAAGAAAGCCCTAGAATTCAAATTCGAATTTGGAATTCAATGGAAGAAACAAAAGAATTTCCTAGAATTATAATAAAAGACGGCTGTAAACAGTGAGGAACTGTGAAAAGTTGGCCATGATCAGAAAGTTGAGAAAATTGAGGAAGGAAGTGAACCTTACAGTAATGAGATATTTACGGTGGTCCTAAGAGTTAATTGGTCCATCAATATGGACCATGTAGTAATTTTCTCAAACTCCTTTGACTTAGGAATTGGGCTCAAGAAAGAAAACTAATAACGTCTTATGAACAAGTGAGATACTCATCAGTTCTGCTATAAATTACACATTCATTATTCATATGACCATTTTTCAAAATCCAATAAAAATAGAAAAAATGAATAAATTTTTCGAAAAAATTGTTTTTATGTAAAGAGTTAATAGAGTAATGGTCATTTAAGTTTATCGGGATCAAAAACATGCTAGTAAGATATTGAAAATAATTCTTCAGAAAGTTAATAAAGCGGAACGTGTCATTTATACCGAAACGGATGAGTATGTAATTCGTGTGTATGTCACAGCTTGAATCAATTTTGAGAAAAAATAATATGTGATATGAGTAATTATACATCGATTTTAGTTGATTTCAAGTTTTGATATGAACAAACCAGACAATCCGACTATAATTTAGCATCAAGCAGACAGTCTGGCTCAACTAGCAGTGCCAACCGGTTAAAATTGGAGCTCTGGAAGTTTGAAAATGAAAACATGTCAGATTCAAAGCAACCTCCACTGTACAATTAAGAGTATATAAGTAGCTCTTACTAATGGTACTAAGTTACGTTGTACGTAAGATCGAATAAAACAACCATGATGATAACAAAGAAGTGTTTTCTCCTTCCAATCAGTACTTTCCTGTTCTTGGTAATACTAGATATATGGATGAAACTTACTAATTACTACTCAATATATACATTTATCCCACGATAAATCAACCGGGGCATAGTCGACTCTACAAAAATTTCGGTAACCATGGACATGGAACCAAATACCCTTCAAAACCTTTGCTTGTGTGCGTTCTACTAATCATCAGAGTTGGGTGGGGATTCAGGCGGAGGAGACTGCCGCTGCTCGGCGGTGGAAGGGAATGCATTGCGGGTCCTTGATAAAAAATTGATGCTCGAGAACGTTCTCCCAACTATACTAGGAGAGGAGTTGCTACTGCTTGGAACCTCACTTGCATGAGTTCCGTTTGAAACTTGAGGTGTACTTACACTGTCCATTCCAACTTCATCAGACGTTGCGTGAAGTTCCTACAAAGACCAAGTTACAAATTCAGACACTGACCCCAATTGATCTATTGAGTTAGCAATTAGAGCTACACTATGATCAAAAGTTTAGCTGTTCAAATGTATTTCGTTTGGTTCAACTTAAACCCTTTATTAACTTTTTCAGGACTCGAGCAAATGTATGAACTAACGGATATTTATTACCCATACATCATAAATGAAAACATTTCGAAATTTTTTATGGAAACTATTGGAACTAAGGAAACTGCCCATTTCTGGAGGAAATTAGGGTTAATGCATGATCACACTGTGCTATATGCAACTTGCGCCAAACAGCCAATATTAATTTTAATGCATATAATACAATCCCTTGTTTATTTGTTCAAAAAGGAAATTCGGGATTTAATAAAATGACACGATATTTTCACAAGTTGCATATGACCAGAGGTTTTTATGCTACTGTTACCTTTTATCAAACAACTCGTGTTGTTGTATAACCCTCATAAGCTGTATGAGGCTGGCTGACCTGGGTGGGAATTTTTCCACTCTTGGATACAATTAAATTAATAAATAAAAATGTAATAGAAAGAAAGCACTACCCTCAGTCCTGAATTCAAAGTACTCTGTGAAGAACTGGCGGGAGAAAATGATGCTTGCTTCCTGTGAAGTCCACTGGTGCTGGGCGATGGTGGTTCAACAGAAGTGTTCAATGGCAAAGATGCAGTCTGCAAATAAGTAAACATGATTATACAGACTTATATGAATAAAGATTACACAAAGATGATCATAGCCAAATAAAAAAGAATACACTTATAAGTGCCCACAAGCACCTTTTTGGGTTTGCAAAGCTTGCTTATGCCTTTGCTTCCCAAGAAAAGCATAACTTGGAGAAGCATGGCAAGACATGCTTTTGCTTATCATATCAATTTTTCTACAATTTAAGCACCCCAACATTTTCTTTTAGGCCTACTTTTTCCACTTCTCTTAACTGTGTCAATAATTTTTTAAAGCAGTAGCAATTGCACACGATTCCTTATATAAACTGTGTTTTTGCAGGATAAATCATCTGGGAAGTAAGCAACTAAGGGATGAAGTTCTACCCTTGAAGGAAATACTCTTGGCAATTCAAGTGTAGGCCTGGATGCAGATCCCTGCAGTGACACACAGTTAACGATCAAGACTGAATGACAACTGGTAAAGTACAATTAAGAAGAAAGGAATGTCGCAAGTTCATGCCTCTATTGGCTCTGCTGATTTGCGATTCTGGATAATGTTCGCAATACGAACCAGCTTATACACTCCATCGTTTGTCTCATCCTACAACCATGAGAAGAAACATCTATGTCATATGAGGAGTGACTAATAAGACTCGGATGAGAAAGCCAAAGGTCAACAACTTTATGCAATAGTACCTGTGTGCCGTCAATCTTACTAAATATATTCTCCTGAGGCACAAAAACAGTTAAGGATCAGGTCCTACTCCATAATCATGCACGTGAATGGTGTGAACTGAAGCAGATTTAACGAAGAAAGAATAGGATGAGATTGATTACCATAGAAACCAAGTTATCGTGAACTTTTTGGATCTCCTGTGCCAATTGCTTTACATCACCTTTTACTTTAGAGACCTATACGAATTGCTCATTAAGTGGCATGGAGGACAAGAAAGAAAAGAGTGAACGTGTATTAGTAGCCAAGCAGATTATGACTAACCTCGACACTCGTTGCAACAGTATCCTCCATAGAGTTATCAAGTTTACAATCTACATGCTGAATCCTTGAAGATAAATGCTTTCTTGTGTCCTAGCAATGAAAATACAGGTTAACACAGACAAAGCTCAAAATGTACTTATTTTAGAAACAGTACTTTCTATCTGGTATTAAATATTTTTTCCACAGAATTTTTTCGCTATGATCTCAAATGACACAGATCAATAGTTAATGTGCTCAAAAAAGCTCCACATGCAACTTTCACCATGAATGTGAGCTCATCGTCTAGTAAAAGATTAAGGTCCATAATAAAAAATAAAAATAGATAACTTTCAAAAGAAAGAAGATATTCAGGCAATAGCACACCACAAATCAGATCAATATATCACGTAAAGAAATACAGTCGTATATTCTATGGCCCTAACCTTTAGTGCGCAGTTGCACAGTTGCTTAAGACGTTTCCAAAGTGGTCGTTTAAAATTATTTAATCTTGAAATGTGAAACATCCGCTCCATCAATGCAAAGCAAACAAAGGCCCGTGAACCAGTATATGGTTGTCTCATAATACAAACTTGTGGATATACTTTACAGTAGTATGAAATTAACTCCATCAGTGCAAAGCCAGCAAAAGCGCATGCAATGTGTACCAGTTTTCTCATTATACAAACTTGTGGATATACTTAACCAGTAATTACTTCAAATAATGATGAAGAATTATTTAGTACAAGTGAAATTCCCAGCTCTGATTATAGTTGACAACCACATTAATGCATTGAAGAATCAAAATTAAAAAGATTAAAAATCTATCGCTATTGAGGAGTAAACAGTCTCTAACTGTTTAGCCACAGTACCACTAGCATCACTCAAGCCACGCCTTGTTGCAAACATCATATCAGATAATTTCCATCCCTGAAAGCATATGACGATTAAAATTCAGTCCCAAAGCCAAATGAAAGGGAGAGAGCAATCCAACAACATGAATTTAACATGAAAATGCGAAGAGGTGTTCAAAATGTATGGCGCACCAAAGACAATGGATAAATAAACATTATCCAGTTCTTAGAAGCAACATACTCACCACATTACCAAGTAGAAATTCCATCTTAGAGATGCTAATTTACACATAAACATGTCATACTTGCTTCACAATTGAATTTCAAATGTTCATTGACTCCTCGAGAACATATCAACAATACATAAAAAGGAAAAGAGTAGCTCTTTCAAGACCTTGAAGCAGCAAAGTCTCTATCATAAGACTTGGACCGTACAAAATGCTCACTGGAAAACATTGTAAATTGACATCATGTTTAAGGTAGTTATTTCCACACAACAACATCACTTCAGTCCTTTAACTAGGAGATGCAATATTATAAACAGGAGCCTTATGAGATTCTATAACATCTAAAAGTACCGAAAATTAAAGTAACACAGAGCACCCATAATGGAGACTTGGCATGTTAAAGAATTGGAGAAGTAAACCGGCCGGCATTACCTTCCACCAAACATAGCCGGATCCAACAATTACCAGGATTACAATTACACCATATTTTCCGGATCCTGGAAAAATAGCAAAAGACACAGTCAGTAGATTGCATCATGAGCGTCGACTACCCAAAGAGAAACAAGGTAAAGCAAAATATCATCCAGAGATCTCCAAAGCTACAGGAGTGGTATTAGAGCACAACAGTACATATTGAACGACGACACAGCTGTAAGGCAATATCTCCCCCATTCCGAAAATGAAGTTCGAGACATTGCTTATTAGGCCCTAAGCAGCACTTTGTGAATGATTTAAATTCCAGTAAAAAGGCAACAATGTACCGGAGTTACATACTCGTGTTCTACACCAGCTTTAGAGGATCAGGAGCTCATGATATTTGTGGCAGAGCATCCAGTATAACATTTTGCATTGGGTTATTACAGGCTTGTCCCTTGATACTGTCTTGATCCTGGACAGCATTCAGTTCAGTACACGGCCTCAGAGAAACTTCCAATTCATTTTTCATACTTATTTGTTCACAGATTTAGTAGTTAATATTCTCGTTGACAATTGCTTTTCAGATGGATTTTTGAACCCAGGGAGTGTAGTTATAAACTGCAGATAAACCTTATCATGTAAAGTCCAATTAAAGGATCACAATCCATCTCACTTTATATTTTACCACAACAAGTAACATCCCATTTGACTTAAAAATCCATCTCTTTCCTCTGATAATGCGCTACTTGTACTGGAAATAATTGAGAGTTTTATATTGTTACATAAGTTAGGGTTTCTACTTTCTACAAAGTGAAACAAATATTGAATTTCTACCACATAGCAGATAAAAAAGTATACTTCGCATCACAACTAACTAAAAAATGTGTGAAAATCAACCTGATTGACTTCCAGTCACGATCGTAATTGCACGATTTGGTGTCAATAGACTGAGCTCCTCCCGCAAGGCATCGACCTATAAACATCTTACAATCAGTTTATGCGATAAGAAATTGGTATTTAGAGCAGTAATTGGTGAAAGGTGGCGGACTGAGAATTTGAACCCATGCTAATATAGACTAATAATATTAAGCGGCCAAGGAAGTGAACTTTTGCAAGAGCAGAATAAATACGTGGAAAAAAATATAAGTGATGAACTCGTAAACAATTAGTATTATCTATGAACTTAAGCACTCCTCTCCTTTCAAATATCGGCACCAATTTACAAACACATTATATCTCTACCTCAAATATTCTTGTCATAACCTAATCACGAAGCTATAGATCATTTCACTATGCATTAGAACTTATATAAGGTGAAGGAAATAAGGGAAGTGAACAAAATAATGAGATCTGTATATATTCATTTCCTTTTCTTGTTTATGCAATACTTAGATACCACGTATAGGTAGTAAGTCTTGTGATGCAAGTCTTTTCGTA
Organism: Aragoa cleefii; assembly: GCA_036897905.1. Lineage (NCBI taxonomy): Eukaryota > Viridiplantae > Streptophyta > Magnoliopsida > Lamiales > Plantaginaceae > Aragoa > Aragoa cleefii. Next base: position 2,939 of record JAYMSH010000462.1, on the reverse strand, counting down.
AGTATTTATTCAGGCATTAATCTATACAATACATATTCAGCAGTCAGAATTTTCATAAGGCATTGCAAAAATTCTTTTCTTATTACTATTTACTATAATAATGTAATTCCACATAATTATAGCTATTAACATTGGTAAACAGAGCTGTATTAAGCGATGAATGGCTTTATTGACTTCCGCAAAGCCAACTATGAACTAGCAGTTTCCAGTGTACCCTAGAAAAAGACACTGAGCAATATAGAGAGCTTTCTGCAGTAGGGGCTTCATTTCGGCAGAATGGATTCCGTGCACTAAAGTGTACTAAGCACTCCCGGGCTATGCGAGGGAAGGGGTGGGTGGGCATATGGTGTACGCAGACTTACAATTACCCTTGCATTTCTGCAGGGAGCTATTTCCGAGCCTCGAACCCAACCAACAGGTCAACAATGGAGCAACTTATTGCTGTGTCAATGTTCGTGCCCTTTACAGGGACAGGGGTATGAGCTAATTAATAGAACCAAACATGACTTGATATTTCCCCAGGTATCAAAAGATCAGAAACTGCATCCTTATGACATACTCCCTCCGTTCCCTTATAAGCTTTCAGTACGATTTTATGTGCCCAACTTTAACCGCGAATTACTACTGTACCGGTAAAAAATATGAAAAAATAGTATTATAATAGTACAAATGAAAAAATAGTATTATAAAAGTACAAATGTAGTACTATTATAATACTATTTTTTCATATTTTTTACCGTTGCAGTTTATGAGTAATTTATGGTCAAAATTGGGCGCGGAACACCGAATGGGAAGCTTATAAGGGAACAGGAGGAGTACAAGTTTGGGGTAATTCCATAAACAAAAACTTACTAATCACAAATATGTAACATTATAAGGTAAAGCACACCAAAATTATACAGCTTATAAAAGTGAGAAAGTTGTCTCCAATATACCACAATAACTGCAGAATGCATCGATATCTAACAACTCCACACCTGATTCATGATTATATCATATTTTGGCTTGGATTTCGACTTAGTTGAGCCATCTTGCGGCTTCAAGAAAATCTGCAGGCATAAACAAGATTACTCTATAATCAAACATCTTTAAGAAAAGACCAATACAGGTTGGTCCACAGAATCAATCACTATATATTTGCCTCTTCAAATGCACTCACCTTATAAGCACCGGAGAAAATATCATAGGAACCAGGTAACCATCCTTCTTTAGCCAGGACCGATCCAATCAGTCCTATAAAAGCTCAAAGTGAGATCACAAACTAACTAACTACAATAGCAAAAATGCATCTATATGTTCACATCACATTCCAAGCACACATCAAATTCCAAGCACACATCAATATACCTCACTCCAATACAATTACAAAGGAGTAACTTGGACAAAAGACTCTTCTTGACATTTTAACATGCTTACCCTAATGGGTTATAAAGTAAAACTTTGCGATCACAATCATAAACTAGTATACAGTACAACCTCTATAAACTAATATCTTTTCTTGATCCCGACTCAGTATCAACAAGTTAAATTTCTCTATGGATAAATTAATAACCACTCTAAATTAATACTAAAATTTTACGATGCAAAAAGTATAAATTTTAGATGTTTTATTGTACGTGACAATGAACTGTACGGTTCAATAAACTAGCTAACGAAACTAAGGTTTATCTAAAACCTAGTAAAATTTATCAAAAACCTAAGACCAGCCACGAATTCGAGCTCGGCTACGATTAATTTCACAACGACAAGCAAATAAAAATACTAAAATTGAGGACCAAAAAGTGTGCATTGAGCGGAAACGAACAAACCGGCTCCGACGATGATTGTGAGCTTGCCAAGAGGAAGAGCTATGGGCTGCTGTGTAAATACGCAATCGCAGAGTTATTAATTGTAAATAAACATATAAGTTAAAAAAAAATATATCGATCAATTTGAGGAGCAATTTCGAGTTTCAGACCCGACGGAGAGGGCAGCGCCGATATGTTGGAGTACTTGTGCTGTGTTTTACGCGCGTAGGGAAAAGGAAAGGCGACACTGTGTGAAGGGTTTTGAGACCGGACTTTTACCCACCCAGCCCAATTCCTTTTAATTTTGATGGGCGGATCCTGTTTGGGCTGATTGGATTAATGGTTGCCAGCCCTGAACCACCAAATATGATTGCTCTTTTTATATACGCGGTAAATAAATGTGTAATATACTAAGGCTCTTTTGATAAAACGAACAGATGGTAACTAAATGCTGATAGGATAGTTAGAAGTTGGTTCATGACCGAAAGCTAATATGATAGTTGAATCGAGAGCTGATAAAGTATCCAATGAAAGTGTTTTGCGAGCTGGTAAGGTGTCATATTTAAACGAAAGTGTTTTGCAAAAATTACCTTATAGGGTAGCTGGTATTCTATAAAATTGTATATGTGTGTGTTTGTTGAGGAATGGAATATAGGGTAATTTATTTTGAAATAAGATTGTTGGATTACCGTATTAAATTAGTTACCTTAATGACGTTTAAACATATTATTTAGTCAAACTACCTTAGATCAAATAAGGTGAATCACTTTATAATGTACCTCATGAGCTAGTGCCAAATAAGACATAAGTATAAAACAGTATTGGAATTTCTACTTAGGTCATGTCCTCTTAAATTTAAAAAACAATGAGTTCAGACCAGATCAATTCTTTCTACTCACTAAATTCAGTTGAGTTTAGTAAAAAGCAAAAGAAAAAAAAAAGGACAAGCCCATGGCCAATTAAATTAGTGAGTTTCTTTGAAATTACCTTTTAATTTCTCTATTACTATTAACAGTAGAGAGTTTTGAACTGAATGCTGAAGAAAAGCATCTAAGTGGTTTTATACTTTTTATTCATCCATCCCTCTTTTGTACTGGATCTAATCCCTTTTTTTTTCCTTTTAAATTTTATTTTTGAATTTCAGACATAATT
>JAYMSH010000461.1:0-11106 GCA_036897905.1 Aragoa cleefii | reverse complement strand
ACATGTGGGTTCAGAATGTGCATGGTCCGTTTTACCAAACCCGTCACTAATAGACATGAAGATATATAACCACGGGATACCATGAGCAACCACCACCGTGGCAACACGCTCCTTGTTGTTTGGGGGAAAAAAGGTTAAATGATCCTTAATTTGGTCTTATTTTATCATTTTGTGCAAAAATCTCTACAAACAATTATTACTATAAGGTGTATGCAATTTTTATGAAGGCAATTAAATTAATTAACTCTTTTATCATAGTTTTTTCATATAACTAGTGAACAAGTGGGTTTTAGTGACATATAAATTTGTTGAGGGGTCCGTGAGGAAAATTAGGAATGTTAATTTACAATTCAAATTTAATTAAAAATTCTGAATATTCACTAAATTTAAATTTTCTCCGGGAGAACCAATTTGCTACTTCAGTATGTACAAATGGTACAAAGTTCACTACCTGTTTTGTTTAATATTGAAATTGAGAATATTTATGGGATTTTTGTATATTAACAAGGCTATTTTTGAAATATTTTTGAAATATTTCATAAATGTCAACATAGCCTCACTAGCTTATTAGATATTTTTGAAATATTTTATCGATATATTTAGAAGTAATTCGTGGTCAAAGCGGGCACGGAAAAATGAAGTGTGAATTTGTTATGTTTTGAAAATCGAAACCGAAAGTCGGGGGTTCGACCAGACTCAACTGGGAGTTCAACTGGGTTCAACTCAATTGAGTCGGGTTCAATAGAGGTTCAACCGATTTCAACTCGGATTAGGACGGGACGTGGGAACATAATCTGAAAACATAGGAAGTTTATAATGGAATGGAGAATAGTACTACTTCTTATATCTCGGAGAATTAGTTTCATTTAACTGTTTTTCAGTCACTTGTTTTAATTTTGAGCACAAATTATTAATAACATATGACCGGTAACAAATTTAGAAAAACGATATTCATAAAATTCTGAACCTATGGTTTTTCCTTTTTATATGGGTACGTAGAAACTTCAAAATTTGACCCAAAAAGCCTTCAAATCAGTTGTGGGTCTCAAAATCGCCTAAGGAAAAACTGTTGGTCCTCGTGCGATTGCGCAGTGCTAGGTACGCATATTTTTAAAATTTTGCACTTAGAATTACCACCGGTTAATAGATTCATCGCTTTGGAACCTTAAACGAATGAATTAATCGGTGATTTGTTCATCCCTTTAGAATATTTGATGAACGAACCTATCCAACGCATTATGATTCAGTTAATTTAAATTACGTTCGACAGTTAGAATTTGAATCTAGGCAAGACCATGCCACCAGATTCTCGAACACCATTTACAAGCAGTTAATTAAATTAAAGCAAGTAAACATTAATAACCCTTGCACAAAACCTGTGGCTTTGTAATTAATCCTTAGATCATACTTTTGAACCTTAAACTTGTTCACTTTAATGATCTAGTAGCAATATAAACAATTGATATAATTAATTAAACACCTAGATCATACTTATGAACATTAACCTTGTTCACCTTAATGATCTAGCAGCAATACTATAAAGCAGCGAAAATAAATAAAAGAGAAGAGTATTGCCAACTTCTTGAAGCATAATATTGCTAGCCTCATCTTTCCTTGATCAAACCACCACAGCATGATCTCTTCCTTCTTGGAATAGGTGCAACCGATCGTGCATTGAAGAAAAGATGGCCACGGCGGTGACGACGCCATGGGGTGGAGATGGTGGCGGCCATGTGGGGTCGTGGGTGTTTTTATTTTGTTTCACAAGATCAACACCACGTCTTTCTCTAGCTGACCCGACCAGACAATAGGGATAAATAACCCTTCATTGACCGTACCATATCAAGTAATGTTCTATTTCTCCTTTCTGCAACACCATTGTATTGCGGTGTACTAGGTGTAGTCAGTTGGGATATTTGTAAACGATGTTTGAGAATCTGGTGGCATGGTCTTGACTTGATTCAGATTCGAATTGTTTAAACTAATCATCAAAATCCAGTGGCGGGAGCGTGACATGCACACACCATCAGCCAGAAGTAGGCTTGGCAATGATGTCAACATGATATCACCAGTGGGTGATGCCACAGTCTATGACGTCAGCGATATCAAAAAATTCGAATCCAAGCACATGCAAGTGCGTGGACTTCTCTCCCGGTGCATGGCTTGGTTTCTGGCTTCATTTTTTTATATCCTAGTTCACCCTTTATGTCCGGAATGTGTTTCCGGGTTTGATGTTTCCGAATGTATTTTTTCTTCTTTAGTGAAATTTTAATTTGTTACAAAATTCACAGAAAAATATTTTTGTTCATAGTAAAATGCTGAAAAAATTATTTATGTTATCCGGGATAATATACTTACTGAGTTTAGTGACTCGTATTAAAATTTATGACTTAATGGAATAAAACGTTATTAATTATTGCATTTGAAACATGCGTTTTTCATGCTTGATGTTTAGATAATGCTTAGAGTTTAAATATCAAAGAGGGGAAATTGATTTATTTTGGTTAAATCTTAAAAACTATCATCTCACTTGGTGAACGTGGTTAGATTTGGGCGTACTTTAATGCATCTCTAACGAAGCAAGCTTGTTTAAATCATGTGTTAAGCATCCATGTTTAATTATATAATTATCCGGATTGTTAAATTGATCCCGACATTCTAATTTATGCAATTCCATAGTGATGGAGTTTTTTGTAGTCTGACATTGAAGTCAATTATTTTATTTCCTTTTCTCCTTAATGAGTAGAATTGGAAATACACTTGTTAGTTATTCCGAAATTCTCTTAAGTATAATGATCATTGTTAACGAACAATGCTCGTCGTATACTATAGAGAAGAATAACCACTAGACATATTCCTAGACTTGAACCTAAACTTGAGTAGCCAAGTGTGTCACTCTAGGAAATAGTTTGTATATCTTGTCACTAGTAAAACTCCTTAGTATGAACATATGCTTGTGTAGCTGGATGTTACTCGAGGAATGTGATTGCATTATGTAGCAATCAGACATAATCATATGTTTGAACCTAAGTTTGTATACAAAGGTGTTGCTTGAAGATATGTTTATCTGTTTGTAGTGATTAGATGTGTTTGTGAGCATAATGTTAACTTTTGTCAGTACGTATGCGTCAAGGAACGAAGTCTAATTCTTAGTCTCCCTTTTTTGTTACTGGAGACCTATGGCTACATATTGAGAAGTGTACTCTAATCGTATTGGTCCAATGGAGATTAAGTGTGAGTGGTAGTTATCAAAAGTGATACTCCATTCGTCCCATATTAAGTTGCCCACTTTGACTTTTCATGGTCAAAGATTTTTTACTTTGATCAAGAATTACTCCTAAAATATATTAGAAAATGATTTAAGAGAAGTATATTATGAAAATTTAATGATTAAATTTTCATAATGTAGTAATGTTAAATCATTTATCGGTATATTTTAGAAGTAATTCGTGGTCAAAGTCAAAAACTGTTGACTAGTAAAAGTAAAGTGAACAACTTATTATGGGACAGAGGGAGTAACATTCAGAGTTGTTAATCGTTAATACATGCTTGTTATGTACCCCATTGTTGAACACGTGTAGTATAGTTGATGCATTGACAAGCATATCATTTGTAAGTGAATTACTACAAGTTCAACTAAGAATAGGATGTGTTCTTATTCATTTCGACGGAAAAGTTTGAAAAAATATACTTCAAAGAGGCCTTTTCCCACTTTGTATACTCTAAATTAACCATATCCATTTTATATACTCTGGATTAACCAAGCCACTATTTTGTATACTCCGGGTGTTTTATGTATCGGAATACACACATGGCCGATAGTAAATTTCACTTCACAGGTAATAAATGCCATTTCACTGGTAAAAAGAACGAAATACTCCCTCCGTCCATTTTCAAAGGTTACAAATTTCCCGAATGATGTACATTTGGAAAGGCTAATTTCTACACTTGGGCCAAAATAGCCACATTATATTGTTGTTTATTCCTTTTGATCCACCAACTCGCCCCACTTTACAATATTCAATAGTTTTCCTTAAACTTAGGTAAAGCAAAAAAATTTAACCTTTGAAAATGGACGGAGGGGGTATACATTTTCAAATTTCAAATCAATTATTTCCAGCTTATCAGTTTTTGGCCAATACTGGGAAGCCACATGTGGTTTTTTTAAATAAACGAGTTGGTGAAGTAGCATTTATTACCGGTCACATGTGTTTTCCTATCATGAAAACAGCTGGAGTATACAAAACGGTGAGTTGGTTAATGTAGAATATATAAAATTGATATGGTTAATTTAGAGTTTATAAAGTGGGAAAGGGTTTCTCTGGAGTATAATTTTTGAAATTTCCCCATTTCGACACATGCTGGTCATGTAATCGAGTGAGAGTTATGAGGTCTAATCAATATGTTGATCGAAAATCTAAAACTTAGTGGATTTCATGCTGCTAGATTGATCTTGTGACATCTAACTTTTAGCGTGGCCGGTAATCGGGAGATTAAGTCCCCACTCGACGTCGTTTCTTTAGTGAAGTGTCGTGAATATCAATTGGCGATGCATAAAATTATATAGTTATGGACATGTATATGATATCTCGTAAACTGATAGACTATGGCACTAGTTTTAAGAATAGTCTTGATTAATACTATGTAGGAGCTAAGTTAGTCATTAAACAAGTTGGATGTTTAAGGAAACATCATCCCAGTCACTCATGACCTGTAGAAGGTCTTGTCTTGAGTTTTGGTGATCATTAAGTATAACTAGTAAGAACAAGTATCTTTTTCCGCTGCGTCTTTTGTTCTACTAGTACGAATGCTAAATGATTTCACAAGATGTACTATATAAAGTGTTGTTAGTACACTAATGCACAGATTGGAAGCTAATAATTTCAAAAGGCTAGGTGAGCCTCAAGTTGATTATGATGATGTCACAAGAGATATCTGAGTTTGATCATTGCAGCGAATAGCTTGTCTATTATTATTTTTGTTCAAACTGTAATTTGGTCATGGCGATCATCAATGAAGTTTGAACATCTATGTGAGGATCAATTCAAATGTGTTTGGTAAGTAGTCAATACGGACGTAGTTTCCGTTACTACTAAGTCAGGGCTAAAACCTTGTAGTTTACTGGCTGACAATCGCATAAGACAGATTATTCATTTCTTTTACTGAAGAGCAAGTTGAACTTCTAGATGAAAAATGAGTGTTTTCAGTCGGACAAAATTTCTAACTTTGAAGTCATATTCATATGTGAGTAGACTGGGAAAACTGATAGCATTTAGTCCTGCCAAGCAAGTGATGTTATTGAGTTTTTGGGGTCTTTGGTAAACCTCATCCTGTGTGAATCCATAACTGAAAAACACTTAAATTGTTTTTATCAAGTGCAAGTTAAGGTTGAACGTGGGAAACAATGCTAAGGTAAATGTTTTACAAAGTTGATACGAGCAAATGAAGTATAAACTGGACTTGTTGAGACATGATAAATTTTAGTTGTTCTTCTGTTCTTGAACTAAGCTGTGACTTGGTACGTGTAATAGTAACATTTTAGTGATTGGATATGAAGGCGTGGATTGGTCCAAATGTTTTTCCTTACACTATGTGTTTTGTGCACGATCTTTGTGAAATCAATTTGAGTATCACATGTGCTATCAAATTGATTGAAACTATTATGATCCATAGGTTGAATCATATGCATGATGTGTGTAATGTAATGGAAAATTGTTTCAATTTTTTTTCTCACATACCGAAGTGAAATGTCACGTTTTAAGAATATGTGTTGTTGCTACAATCTGCTCTAGGTTGACTTAAAGTTGATTGTATTATTTTGTGAGAATTGCTTGTCCGGCTTAAGTCTGACATGTGTGATGCCCTTAATATTTATATGATTCAGTAATGAACTGATCCTTTGACCATGTGTTATGGAGCAGAAGACTAACGTATGCAGTATTTTTGATCAGTTGAAAATCTTATGCTATGCTCCTAACCTATATCTACTAAGATATTGGGGTAGTCAATCGTATTTCATAGTTCTTATTGTTCTTTTGTGAACAATAAAAACTATGGGAGTGACTAGTTTTTTTCATCATAGAACTGGTACTATATACATGATTTTTCCTAGGTGGAAAAGTAGTGTGTAGAAGAACTTGTTTGTTATTTTAATGAAGTAGACTGTCTGAAGTTTATGTTTCTTTAACGAAAGGAACTTGTCATTGTAAGTAGTCATTGAGCGCTTTAGTTCGAGAACTCTTTTGTTGATTTATTCAGACCTTAAGGTCCCTGGATCTTTCTGATCTCAATATGTGACAGATCGGAGTTGAATGTGGCTCAAGACTTAAACGACAATTTTGAGTATCTCTGTGTGATACATACCCCCTTGTTTAATCTTCAGAACAAGTTTAGTCATAAAATTGCAAGTTGTACCTTGTCATCTCTCGGTGACATTAAACAACGGATAAGTCATGAAGTTGAAAAATATTATTAGGTCTATGCACCATTTTGACTGAGTTTTTTGGAGCGTATACAAATAAGTATTAGTGAATTCGAGATGTCTATACTTGAGATGATAAATCTCTTTTATCTTTGGGTTTACATAGAAGTGAAAGTTTTGTTCATTTATTCTAAGGTAAATCTATGCGTTATTCACATGTTCTTTTGTTTTTGGTCTTACGGTGGATCATGGCCACCTTATGTCTCTTAGTGAGTTGTTCACTCAACATTTTTGATCCATCTTTGCTTATCAATGATGTTTATATGTAGACATAATGAGAAGTATCAACACCCTTTGTTTGCGTGTTAACCTCTTAGTGACGGATTTGAGGTTATGTATGTTCTTTTATGTACTGAAGTCCATGTAGATTTGTTTGAAGGTGCTAATGTTTCTTTCATTTATTTTACTTTGGGGTGGACTTTGAGTACATTGATACTACTCTTTGTGAAGTGAATACTTAGCTCCAATTTCAATAGACTCAATTTTTGAAGTGTCTAAACCACGATTATTGATGTGTTTTTAAGAAAACACGTGTAATACTTGTTCTAATGTTTTAACTATGCGATGAGGTCTAGTCAGTGTGTATATTATATATCTATTTGTAGATTGAAAGTTACTGTAGATTCATCTGTTATTTCTAGGTGAACTTGTAGATGTATGTATTTGACGATGTTTAAGAAGGTGATTAGCCTGGTCCAAATCACATTCATCGTTAGTCTCCCTATAGGTTGTTGTTGTGTGTACAACTTTGGGCTAAAATTCTCAAAATTATGTAGTATGTGATGTCTACGTTTTGATGACTTCGTAAGCTTTTGTGTTTAAGCAAGCTGAGTGAGAGCAGTGAAAATTGCATCATCTTCCTAATGAATCTTTGTGATAAACAGTTTCGTCTTACACAGTCATCCCTATTATTTTTTTGATAGATTGAGTGTCTTTTCACAGTATACTCCTACGCTAGAAATAATGTATATTTGTTTGTGACAAATCTAGATTCGAAGATTTTCTTTTGAGCTATTTGAAATCTCTATGTATGCGTAGTGAGCTGTATTATTTGTTTTTGAAGTTAATCAATTTAAGCGAAAGCTTTCTTTTGGTTAGGCCTATAACTTGACATTTGAATGTTAAATATGTTTGAATAAAAAATGTGTTCGCTAAAAGATAAGATTGTTCTTTACTATACTGTTTCTTGATTTACATTCAATGTCTAAAGATATGTCGGACAAGTTGAGGTTTATACTGGCTCTCTCATATGAGCAGTTGCCTTTGCTGTTGTGTGGTATGCAAAGATGAGAGCATGAAAGTCTTTTATGCTTAGTGGCATACGTAGACGAAATAATAAAAAATGGGTCGCCTTAACTCACACTCAAGATGAGATTACTGGTGAAGTAATCGAAATGGATTCCCACAATCCATTATACTTGTCTTATGGCCATATTAGAATTTCCTTAAGATTTTCGGAAATCTTATAGAGGACTTGGAAGGTATTTGTATTTCGAGTTTTGTGTTGACGGACACACGGAGAAGAAAACTCGAGTTAAGTGTTTTGGTACACTTGAACTATAATCCGTACGATGTCATAATTATACATAAAAGACATACACTTCCACTCGAAAGAACGACTTCGTATCACATGTCTTATACCACGTGTGCTGAGTGACCATTTAGGTAATGAGAAATATTGTGTTGCATTCCTACTTTCTCTTTGTGTGAGGACTTGAGGTTAATCCTCATAGTTTACCCTTAGAACTTTCCACTGTATTTTGAGGTTTTACTTTGGTTTTCTTACTTTAGTGTGTTACCAATAGCCAGATTGATACGGTGATGCGGTGCACGTTAGGAAAGCAGCTAGAGTTAGAGGCGAGAAATTATAGTAGGAAAGGAACACTGTCTTTGACTAGCATTGTACTTGTGTATTCATTAGTCCCCTTGTGCTAAACTGTTGTTTGTAAGACATGATTATCAATGCATAAAGTTTTTTGTTCCTCCAGACGAGTTAGTTGAGTTGGTCTAATATGATTTTGAGGGATAGCAATACATCGACTAGACTAGTTAAAAGAAGTCTGGGGCATAGTGAGTGTAAGTCCTCTTTTGTGAACTGGTTGGACTTCTATGTAGCCTTAACATGTGTATGGCGTAGTTCGTTGAGCTGTTGTATATCCTTAACTAGTGTATAACATTGAAACACTCACAACTCTCAGGTCACACGGTCCATTTGCTCAAATGAAATATTTTGTGTTGATGTGATGAGATTTTTTTGGACCAGGGATTCAACCCATTTGTGTGAGTAGGAGATGTTGGAATTGGTTTAGCATTTGGACAGTACTTGTACACTCAAGTGAGTTAAACAATTAAACACTTGTAGGAGGCCCAACTGGAAGTTGGTCCATTAGTTATTTTATTAGTTAAAATAATAATAAAAATCCATTATGCAAGTTACAAGACATCATGATAAAACAACGTTACTCAAATTATGTGAAACTGACGTTCATAAACAGAAGAAATATGGTTTTCTTCTGCTCTCCAATCTCTCTTCTCTTCCTCTTAAATCAACATTAAATCCTTCCAGGGTTCTTGGACTGTGACCAAATGCGCGTTTTCATGGTGATTTACATTCAGACGCTGCATGAAAAATAAGTACAGAAAAAAATGGATTCCAACCGGTTAACAATCGAATCTTCGGAGAACGTTACATTCATTTGTTTATGTTTCGTGCCTAGTAAATTCCTTCACTTCGTTTGACAGATTGTACAATCAAGAGTGACAACCAAACGGAGAGTGTAGTTTATTTTTTCTTAGTCTTCTTTTGGTGTGCAAGAATATGGGGGAAAAGAACAAAAATATTGGAAACTTTTCCTCTCCACCATTTGGTGCAAATGCAATTCAGAATTTTCTGAAAAATATATAAAATTGAAAAGTATTTAACTGAAACACTTTAATTGATGTGCTTATTTTAGAATTTTTTTTGCAATTCTAACATATAATGGATAATTTTAAGTTAGCGAAGCCAAAATCTTAGGAAAGAACGCTTTTTTTCAAACCTTTGGAAAAACTGTCAGTTCAACCAGTCCAAACCGCTCCATTCTCATTTCTATTTCGTTTCTTCAGTCATTTCTCCCAATCTTCCTCTCTATAGAAATCCTTCCAACAATGTACCATGTCAGAGATCTATAGATCGTACCAAGTGAATCAGATTTTTCCATTTATAGTGAATGACTGGTTTGATTAGGTTTCGTTTTGTTTAATTTCTTTCAATTGAAAATCCGTTGAGAAAATTACGAAATCCAAACCCACTAAAATCCGATTCTTAAACTCTTTGAGTTTCTCTCTTTCAACTGGTGTTCGTCAATAGTTTATCCAGGTTCCTGACTCTTTTGACGATGATGATGCTTTGGGATTCGATTGTTGGAGACTGACATAAGGGGGGAAAAAAACTGCACAAGAAGTCTAGGTAATGAGAATATGAATAGATAGATTCAATTGCTTGATTAGAATCTGGAGGTTTGGGTGGAGTGTAAATCTTGAGAAGTGATACGATTTGACTCGTATAGAAGTTTGCATATTGTAGCTAATGCTATATGAATTAAAACTTGTCTTTAAATTGAAGTTTCAGTACATGCATACATTGAAATGTTGAACACATGATTTAGCTTGTGGATTTCAGTAAGAGCATATAAATGTAACTTGCATGCGCTCTTTTTTTTTGTCTTTTGTTATTTTGTTTTGGGAATTGCTTTTGCAATTTGTGCGTTGCTTTGATGATTTTTGCACTGTCAAAAATGATTCGACACCATTAGAAACGTTTATGGCACTATTGAAATTTTCTGGTACTACCAGAAATTTTATGGCACGACTTTTATGATTTATGGCACTACTCAGATGATTTTAGACACTGTATGAAATGATTCGGTCCTATTGGAAATTTTATGGCACTCGAAATTTTTTCAGGCATTGCTTTAGTGACTTTAGGCACTATCAAAAATAATTTAGGCACTGTCTTATGTGATTTTGGCATTGCCATAAATGTGTTTGATACTGCTAGAAATTTTTTGACACACCAGAAATGGTTTTAGACTCTGACATTGTCAGTTCGACCATTTCTGATTCAACTCATTTTTTCTAACATAAAAAAACGCATTTTGCAAGAGATTAACTTACTAGTGAATAAAAATATAGCAAAAAAATATCATAGAACTTTGACTATGACAAAATCATAGCATTTGAGGAAAATTGAATTTTCCCAATGAGAATTTAAGTTTCTACAAATTTTTTTTTCACGCGTTGAGGGCGAAGTGGATTTAGTAGCACATGATATTAGCAGTAAATTCGAGCCCACTTTTGATGAAACATTAGACTAGCCGCAATGGTAACGGGCTACAGTGCCCTTCATTCTGGGTGACGCTGGTGACGGTCTACAATGACCGTCACCAAATTTTTTATTTTTTTTCTAAAATAACAGAATAATTTATCTTTACTAAATTTAACAAAATAAAAAATAAAAAAAATTCGGTGAAGGGTTTTTGATTTTTTTTATAATTTTTAAAATATGTTGTTATTGTTGTTAAATGCAAATATTAAAATAATATTCAAATAATATTAAAATAAAATATAAACTTTTATTTAAGACA
>JAYMSH010000460.1:0-11115 GCA_036897905.1 Aragoa cleefii | reverse complement strand
TTCTTTTTTTCTTTAAGTTATAATACGAGCCGTGAAATTCTTAGAAATAGATTATGTTGATTTAGAGTGAGACTTTTTGCAGTTCCAGACTTGTGGACTTTTACGAGTTTTCGTCATTACTACTTATTATTATAAAGCAAAAAAATTGAACCGCTTATTCGCTTTCAATTCAAATTCAAATCCCAAACGTTATAATCTTTCTCCTCTTCTTCTTCAGACATTTCTCAAATTCTCACAGAACAACAATGGATTCTCGAAAACGGAAACCGATCTTCAATACCTGTCCACCGTCACCGTCACCAAACTTTTCAATCTTCAAAGACATCTCTAATATCAAAACTCCCAAACAACCTTCCAAAACCCCATACACCACCGAATCTCCCAAATTCTTCACCGCCTCGAGAAACACTCCCATTTCCTCCTCTCTTCGCGGATTAAAAACCTCAGCATTGAAATCGAAGACTGCTCGTAGGTTAACAGCCTTTGAAATCGAGCAGTCGAAATCAGCGCGTAAGGCGCAATACGATAATGAGAAATCTCTTAAGTCGCTGGCTAGATCGCTTACTGTGTGGCTTAATTTCCTGTTTAAAAACCCTAGCTCGTGTGGGTGTGATTTATCAAACTTAACAGGAGAAATCGACGATTCCAGTGTTGGTTTATTAGGTGTTGGGGCTAAGGGAGTGTTGGTTTCGAATGGGAAGAGAGTGAGCGGGGTTGGTGACCGAGTGGGGGTTCACGGGCCGTGGAGAGGCCCGAAGAGGCAGAGGAGTGAGGAGGGGGCGAAAAAGAGGGAATTTTCGGATTTTAAGTTTTTTAGATTGAAGAATTCGTTGCTGGAGATATGCAGTTTTGAGGATTTGAAGGAGAGGATGAGGATGTATTTGAACTTGGATGCTTGTATTGATGTTTTCGAAGCAATGTCTCAGCTAACAAAGGTTTTGTTGGTTTCCAATCTTTTATGAGTTCAGAATTTTATGAGCTTAATAGAATGTTTGCTAATCACCAGCTGCAAGTGTAATCTTGTTTATGGTTCATATAGTTCGTGTTTACTCCAATGGAAGAGGCTAATTGTATTGCGCTCGACAACTGTAGTTATATGAATATTGGTTTGTTTACTGGATTTATAATACCAAGGAGTTGCCACTAAAATTGGTCATGTTAAATTGATTTTACTGTTTTACGTGTTCCTGGCTTACTGCTTCTTCGTTCAAATGATAAGTCCATTAGCCTGAAATAGTGTAGCAGTGAATGTCCATAACGATGTTGTCTTTGTTTTAAATGATTGGGTTGGCGAATGTTTTTTATTTGTATTGATTCTGACTGTGGAAAAAATGTGGTTCATGCTTTACGCCTGATGTTGAGCTAGATTTCTAAGAAGGTTATGGTCGTTGTTCGAGTTTTGCTTGGATTTTGCCACGAGTTCGTGGGCAAATCAGTGTTTAAGCAAATGATTGTGAACTTATCTTTTTGAGCAAAGCATTGGGCTCACTACAATCATTACTTTGTTAAGTTATATGCTTAAAAGTTTCTTGAGAACCTGGAATCGTTCAGTTGTTAAGGTTTTCTTTCTTGCAGTGGTATTCACCAGTTATTGCAATGTCTTTGGTCAGTCTGGATTCACCACGGTTTCTGCTTTTGCATAGATTGTTGTTTCATATTTTTTTCTTCCATTTTCTCTTTCAGAATATTGATGAAGGAAGGATAAAGATGAGGGCGAGTTGTCCCATAGTCAGTGATCTAGGGATGAAGGAGAAGGTTATAAGAGTTCTTATGTGTTATAACTCAGTCTGGCTGCGGACTGGTTTGTACGTGATACTAGGAGGTGAGTCCTTGTTGCCGGATGGTGATATCAATTCTGAGCAAGAAACTGCATTCTTGAGGATGGTCATCGAGAAACAGTTTCTCTCACACACTGATCTGGCTAAGGCGTATGCTTATAACAAGACGGTCGAGGGATTATACAGACCAGGTTACTATGAAAAGTTAGGAAACGTCATTTTGAAGAGATTCCTTTTGCTGGTTATCATACTTGATAGAGCCAAATCCTGTACAAGTCTTCCCCTTAAATATGGTATTGATGGACTGGATGGTGGATCACCTCTATTGTTTTCTTCAAAGTCTAATATTAAATCAAGCCGCCAAGTGGTTACTGGTAAGATAGACATTTTCTGAATAGAAATATTATGTTTGCGCATGTGCTTCATCATTATGTCAGTTAGCATTTCACTCATCTATTTCTTACTCTTTTTTTTTTCTTTTTTTTTTCCACTAGACTTTTTATCTTCTGAGGTTATGCATGGGGAAGGTAACCTTCTTGCACATCTGTCGATCGTCGGATATAAATTAAATTACCAGCAAGTAAGCACCTTATTCCATACATTCTATTATGGTTGAAGTCCCATTTTCTTGAAATAATTTAAAATCCTTGCTTATGATAAATGCATCGCCTTCCTCCAGACTTTAAAATCCTGCATACAGGTGGTTACAGTCTGCAAAATTCGGTGGAGGACGATGCACTTTACTTCTCGTTTCCCATGCTTACCAGTGTCATGATTAATTTCTAACTCTGCAGAGTCCTTTAATTGAGTTTGACTTCACCATCAATGATTTATGCGATGATCTTCAAGATGGGGTTCGGCTTTGCAGAGCTATCCAACTCCTAAAACATGATTCCTCTATTCTCATGGTTCGTATTTTGGTGTATAAAGAACTAATTATTGGTTTTCTCAATTGCTTTGCCAGTCATCATCTGATTGCTGGTTTCTTACTTTGGTGGACAGAAAGTGGTAGTTCCATCCGACACTCAGAAGAAGAGTCTTGTTAATTGTGGTATTACACTTCAATATCTGAAGCAAGCAGGAACACCATTGATCGATGAGGATGGAACTGAAATTGATGCAGAAGATGTAGTTAATGGGGACAAAGAGCTTATACTAGCCTTATTGTGGAACATGTTTGTGCACCTACAAGTGCGTGCTGTTTCTTGTCACTCCATAGATATCTTATTTTCTGATTATTCAAATTGAACTGGATCCAAGAAGATTTTTCCCTCCTACATTGATGATAATTCATCTTTGTTGTTTTCTCGTTATGTACGTACCTAAGGAAATTGTACCCCTTTGGTCCTTGCTCATTTTAGCATATTTTTTTCCCCTGCAGCTGCCTCTCTTGCTTAGTAGATCAATTTTGACTGAAGAAATTTCAAATATTAGAGGAGTTGTTGAGGTATGATTCAACTTCACCATTGTTGTCAACACTGCTTGTTAGGATAGTGAATATCTACATTATTAAGTTTGAATTAAATCATTCTGTAATTTGATGAGAGTGTTTCCGTGTTTATTTTTTCTGTCCTTTGTTCGAAAGTTTCATTCAGTTTCCATTGTTATTCAGGAACTTTCAAGTACTCAGACGCTCTTGGATTTGCTTTTAAGTTGGATTCAGGTTTATACTCAACTCAAAATTTTCTTAAGCACCTCATTATGTCCGCGGATATTGATCTTATATAGAGCAAGTGCAGAAACAAAATTAGTCGCACAAAAGTAAAGGAACTTGGATCATGAATCATAGTGTCAGTTGTACTGCGACTGTTGTAGCACGGTAGTTAGGTCCCTTTCTCTTCCTACATAACAATTAAGCTTTCTAAAGGAAGCACGAAGCTGGACAAAAACGGAAAGATAAGCTGTAACTCAAAGATTTGGTGAGAGGTTGAGAAGATAAGCAAAGCGACACAGACCTTAAGTTATATATTTGAATTGCGGCATTTGCCTTAACATATTTGCTTTGTTACATGGAATTCAATGCATGTCTTCAAACTACTTACTAACAACGTTCTTTCATCAGGCCATTTGTGAAACTTATGACTTGAAGGTTCAAAACCAGTCTTCGCTACTGGATGGAAAAGCCATGTGGTGTTTGCTTGATTATTACTTCCGCAAGGAGCAGGACTGCTCATGTTCTTCTGAGGTAGTTTTCTATATTTTTCATTTCCAGTTTGATTTAATTGGATTCAACTTTAATCTGCTTGGTGTGATAGGACTCGGATGGAACAAAGCAAGAAGTCTCAATCATGTCTGCAATTGAATACACAGATGCTGTGCACAATTTCCTACTTTCCCAGAAACTGACTTCTTTGTTGGGGAATTTTCCGGAGGTAATTATGATATAATTTTACTCTGCAGTTATAGACATGAGGATGGAGATAATGAATTAAACTTAGTTTCTGATCATGTGAAACAAAATGCTCTACTCAGTATTATTTGAGATTTAAATTGTATGACAGAGAAGCAATGTCCAATACTAGTGCTGTTCTCGGTCTTCTTTTCTATAAATGTTTTAAAGTGAAACCTCATGGATTAGCTCTTAATTGGCATTCATCAGTTAGTTCATGAAGAAATAGTTTATGGAGTTAATGCAGTGACACTTTAAAATTGACCGCACATCTTCGAGATTAGCTTCTATTGATTTGGGGTGATAAAATGGACAGTGTCCACATTCTGCTCTTTTAAGTTATTAAGCAACAAATGATCTAATTAGATTGATTTGCAAACTAGACCCATCATAATTGCAGAAGATATCAAGTCAGTGATCTGGTTAACTAGACCTCATAGATCCAATTCAGCTGATCCATTATGTTGGCTCATGGCTGTAGTTCTGTAACATTTGCCTGTCTTAGTGGTTATTCTCCACATTGCTAAGAACTAGAATAACACGCTCCCCAGATGACTTGGAAGTCTTGGTTGCATGTTACAAAATTTATACTGTGGCGATGGGCTCTACGAGTACTGACTTATATCATAACCGGTTAGCGGGTATGGTGTTTTCTAATCGTTTTGCTTGTGCAGTCAAGGTGGTGTACTATGCCATTTGATTTTATTCAATTAATTTACAGAAAAACTGTGTCCTGCAGGTTTTACAGGTCAGTGACATATTGGAACATAAAGGTGCTTGTAATGCACAGACTGTGATTGTGCTTTTGGTGTTTCTCTCAGTTCAACTATTAGTAAAGCGAAACTTGGTAAAGTTCGAAACACATGGATTTACATGACATTTAACGTTGACATCAGTAAAACCAATTAGCTCTTCTGTTCTTTTCAGGACAAATTAAATTTTCATAAATTGCTGGGATTCAATTGTCAAAGTCCAAGCACCAGCCGCTTAAGTACTGAGAGGAACAGCCTGCAAGGTCTCTCCTAACTGTCCCTCCAATTTGACGTTACAGAACTCTCTTTACTTTTTCCTGTATCAGATGCAGCCAAAAAAACTATAAGGTTTAGAAGCTGGCATCGTGGAGTTTTAAACATAAATTTAGGCCAAGATCATAAATACTAGTGCACATACTATTTCTTTGGTCTTAGTAACAACATCATTCTCCGATTGGGCTTCCTGCTTATGGAAAATTAGGTAGTGACCTATGACAAACTGGTGAGTTGAGCGTCCTAAGGATCAGCAGTATATATATTTTTCCAAATAGGAGGTTTATGATCTGTAATTAGATCCCTTTTGTATATACTGAAGTCTTGTAATATATCCTTCTTGTGCAGATAGCACGAAAGATTTTAAGGTTATAATGGCATGGTGGCAAGATATGGCTCAGCAGAATGGCAAGTGCAGTTCAAAGTCAGCTGCTTTTCCTGCTCAATCCTTTGCAACTGCAGGAAGAAAGAGCAGCAATATCGAAAGAGGTAAGTATCATGAGATTTGCTGATTCAATAGAAAAACTGTTTATACTTTATAAACTTTTGTCTTGACGATGATAATCATGGCGTGTTCTTAGGTTTACAAACTTGTTTGGTATCAGGAATATCTAGAATTGATGTTAGATGATTATGAAATGTAAGTAAAGAAGAAAAAAAGAAAATCGGAAGACATGTCTAATTAGCTACTGGGTGATGTTTAGTAACTCATCTCTCATTTAATTAATATGAGTTTCACCTTGTATAATCCCTCAAGGAACTTGTATAGTATTTTATTGAGCTTATCAGAGTAGTTCTCCTTGTTCTATCTTCTCTCTCCTTTATTTTTGGTGATTTTACAATTTCCCTCTGCACCATCGTGTGTTAGTCAGTCAAACTTGTAATGTCCAATGTTATACGTTCTTATATGTTTTATCTTTATTCAATTGCTCATTTACGACGAAGAGTCATTATTTTACTTATCTGACAATGAAATATGCAGAGAATTCTGCATTGATAATACAGTCTCATTTTCGAAGATTTGTAAAATGCCGAGATTACTTGAGAATTAAGGATGCAGCTCTGGTCCTACAAAGTGCTGCATTCGCTTTGTTATCAACAAAGAAGAAAGCCAGCATAAAAGAGCTGAGGCCAAAGGGTGAGCAAGGATCATTATCTTGTGCATAATTTTACCAAGTGAATATTACATATTTTTGTGTTCCGTTCTTAGTACATCTTCTGATTCAATGAAAACCATGCAGCTAGGGCCAATCACTCGGAGAAGTTTGAAACATATTTTACATATATAGTGGATAGGCATTACTTTGTCAACTTGAGAAATTCTATAATCATCATACAGCGTGCCACAAGGGCCTGGAGAGGTCGGAGGTACTATGATGGAAGTACCTTGTGTAATCAATTGAGGGCTTCTGATCATGTCAATGCTGCCACTGTCATTCAGAGCTGTATTCGTGGATGGTCAGCAAGGTCTTTATTTAATCCAATGGTCTTGAAGAATCAAGCGGCAACCACAATTCAGCAGTTGTGGCGGAACTTTGTCTCTTACAAATCTGAGCTAAGCCAGCACTCTGCTGCAACTAAAATCCAGAGTGATTATCGCGGTTGGTTGATAAGGAAGAGTTTTGCATCTAAGAAGCAATCCATCATAAAAATCCAAAAGAGTTTCCGATGTTTAAAAAGTAGGAGTGTTCAGATTCTGAGAATGCAAAACATATCAGCAACTGCTATTCAATCTTATTTTCGTGGATGGATAGCTCGGAGAGAAGCATGTAGGAAAAGGCACATCTTTATCACCATGCAAGTAAGTTGTTACCAAAATTTACGTATTATATCACTGTAGTTTTTGTGATTAAAAGAGTTCAGTAATGCTTTGCATCTGTTTTCATTTAGAATTTAAGAAGAATTACTATAATATTATTACTCTCAACTTTTTTAACCACATTTCTTTGGCCGTTCAGCACTCTTCTGCAATCAAAATCCAGAGTCAATTTCGCCGTTGGATGAGAAAGAAGATTTTTGCATCTGAGAAGCAAGCAATAATTAAAATTCAAAGGAGTTTCCGGTGTTCGGAAAGTAGGAGGAACTTCCAGGGCCTTAGAGTGAAAACTATGTCAGCAATTGTTATTCAATCTCATTTCCGTGCATGGATGGCTCGCAGAGAAGCTTGTAGAGAGAAGCACCGTAGAGTGAAAACTACGTCAGCAATTGTTATTCAGTCTCATTTTCGTGGATGGATCGCTCGTAGAGAAGCTTGTAGACAGAAGCGCATTTTTATTACAATGCAAGTAAGTTGTTAAAAAAAATGCTCTATATCCTCAATTGTGTGGTTAAAAGAGTAATGCTTTGCATCTGTCATCTTTTAGAACTCAGAAGAATGTTGAAAACTTTCTAAAACTCAACTTACTACATAGCAACATGCTTTTTTGGCTTTGTCAACATGTTTCTAGTTTCCTGATGCTTAGATTTAGAAATCATTAACTTCTTCATATTTCTTCATTTAGTAGTACCTATTTGTCTTTCCTAAAGCCACCCTCCTTTGTGACACTGTTCAAATTGACAGTTCACCAGGGATTGTTTATGCTGTTTAAGGCATTTAGACCCTGCATTCTAGTTCAATATCATGTAAGCTATGTCGTAGTTTCTATTCATGAATGATTGACTGATTGACCAAAAATCATCAGCAAGGCAAGATCATTCTCATGAAAAAATATCATGATTTTGTATTAAATACTAGTCAAACTGACAGTTCACGTGGGGTTGCAATTGCTATTTAAGGCGTCCAGACCAACATTCAAGTTGCAAATCTTGTCAGCTATGTAGTCGTATCTTTACATACATGATTGACCATTAATAATTGGTAACACATGGTTGCTCTCATGAAGAAGTATCATGATTTTGTTGATTTCTGGATGAAATCCCGTTTCACCTATTTAATGTTGTTATATGGATCAGAGCTTTTGCCGTGGGTGGTTGCAAAGAAAGGAGCTCTTGTTGAAGACGAATGCTGCATGGAGGATCCAGAGTGCTTTCCGTTGCAAGAACCTTCACAAAGCATTTCTTTCTCAAAGGCGTGCTGCATTTGATATTCAACGTTTTCATCAGGGGGGAAATTACTAGCAAACTGGCTATGAGAGAAATGGAAAGCGCGATTTTGATTCAAGTGAGTCATTTTTTGGGGTTAACTCGTCATTACAGAACATCTCATCACTGCGCTTTTCTCCAAAATCCATATTAGCAACATAATCATGTCTGTTTTGGCTATCGTATTCTATTGTAGTCTCGTTGGAAAGGTTACCTTGCACGGAAAGATGCAAGAGATCAACTGCTAGATTTGCGCTTGAGAATGCAAAAATCTGCTGCAAATATAGATGATAACAAGCGGTTAATAAACAGACTCGTCGCAGCAGTATCAGAACTCCTGAGCATGAGAAGTGTCAGTGGCATTTTGCATACTTGTGCAACTTTAGGTATGCAATTTATTTTTTCAGTTTATAATGATGCTTCTAGTGGTATCAAGTGTATAAAAGGCATTACTGTAAATGATTAATGTTTCTAACTTTCCATTGAAAATTCCAAAAATATGCATTTAACAGAAATGAAAAAAAAGTTGTAATTCATAAACACTTTAAAATTATTTGTACATTTTCTCTTTAAATTTGTTTCGTTGCTGTTATGAAACATTGTGAGACGTCCTGAAAGATTTTCAAACACTTTCATTTTTCAGTATCTCGTATACCCTGAAAATGAAACTTAGTCCATAATTACGATTGAGTAATCTACCGTCATTGGCGTAATCCATTATATATGTTAATACAGATGTGGCTACTGAACTTTCCCAAAAATGCTGTGAAGCGCTTGTTGATGCTGGAGCTGTTGGCACTTTATTGAAGTTAATCCGCTCTGTTAGCCGGAGCATACCAGATCTGGAGGTTCTTAAGCATGCGCTATCTACTCTCAGGAACCTTGCTCGGTATCCATACCTTACCGAGATACTGGTTGAGAATCAAGGATGCGTGGATACGGTTTTTCTGGAGTTTTTAAAGTAAGTATTTAAATTTCAATATTCTTTGAAGTATGAGAAAAAAAATGTAATTTGATAAAGTACATCAATTTATTTTCTTGCTCTCCTCCTACCAGAAACAAAGAAGAGGGGTATTTCATTGCATCTGAATTGTTGAAGAAAATATGTGCAAGTGAAAAAGGTGGAAAAAACATTCGCGCATCACCTGCTATTTTGAAAAGGCTGAAAGCTCTTGCAGAGGATCTTACCAGGAAGGCGATAAATGAAAAGAGGTCAGCAGTTTACAGTAATTTTTACGCCTTGAGTTTTTTCTTCCTGGTTTCTTGAATGTATACTGACTGCTTAACGTGTTCTGATGCTATGTGGGTTCAGAAATGCACGGAACTTGGCGACAAGAGAACCTGTGGAGAGAAAATTAAGGGAGGCTAATGAGCTACTCCAAATGGTTATAACTTTCTGAAGTGAATCATGAAATGCACTCTTTTTCAATGTTTTTTTTTTCCCTGCTTTCGTCGAGAAAGACAATTAGAATGTAGCTACTCAGAAATCATGTTTCTAGCATAGCAAAGTAGCTTTTGCTTAGCTAGAGAAATGTTTCTGTGTGTCAAGTTTTCCATCATGATTCACGTGTAGCTGGAGACGTGCTCTTACCACGTTTTTATTGCGCTCTTCAAAGTTGCAAAGCATATGGAAGGTCTTCTTGGCAGGCATCTTTCAGCTGAAGCTATTGATAAAGGCTAAAGCACACATCAAACCTTTCCTATTGTTGTTTTTCATATTTTGAAATGCATTCTAGTTGAGTATGTAGCATGTTGTTGTTTATACTTCAGAGTTCAGATACTGGATCAAGTGTGTTTTTCAGATTGAGCATTAAACTTTAGCCTTCAGGTTCAAACCTTTTTTTACAGGGTCTAAGTTTTAGATACATTTCTCAAAAATTCTAGGGAAATTTACGGAAAGGCCCCCTCAATTTGTCTCACTTTTCTAATAAGTCCAGTCTCAGTTAGTTTTTAACACATACACCCCCTACTGTTAAGTTTGACCAATTGACTGTTAATTTTAATGTACAAAAGACAAAAATACCCTCAGTTCAAAATTTTAAAATAAAAAACTCAAAAGATATGTTACTTACATACCCCTCCGAACTTAGTTTGCATTACTTACACACCCCTCCCAGATATGTAACATGTACATTAAATCGTAACGAAGGCATAAGAACATAAGATTATTCATATTAATGGAAATACTATGAAAGCAAATCAACTATAAAGGAAATTAATGAAAATTTGACCTAAGGGTCATAACTTTGATTTCTTTTTCTCCGCATTATTGATGAATAAAAATTCATTATTTTGTTTATTCCCATTTCGTAAGCATTTAATAATAATTATGTGTATAAGGATTTCCTTTAAATACCAACGTAAGGTACAATACTATTTAAAAAGGTATAAATATTTTTGAAAAATTATGCATATTCAAAGTTTATAACATTTATACCCCCACACTATTCAACATAATATAACTCTTAAATCCCTCACTATTCAGGGGCATTTCACGGTTTTCAAAATTCTTTTTGCTAATGTCATTAAATTTTAACGTTGACCGGTGAAAGTTAACGGCGGGGTGTATGTGTTAAAAACTAACATTGATTGGACTTATAAGAAAGTGAAACAAACAGAGGGGCGTTTCCATAAATTTCACAGCATAATAAATGAGGAAAAACCAAGCATTTCCAGATTTACCTTGTTACTCCCTTCGTCCCGTAGAACTGGTGAAGTTTTATTTGGCACATGTTTTAAGAAAGTGAATTTTGTGTGGTTAAGAATGAATGTGAGAATTTTTGTTTGGGGGTATGGTTTTATTGTGTGGTTGAGATTGAGTGGATATTGTCATATTTAGAAA
>JAYMSH010000459.1:0-11125 GCA_036897905.1 Aragoa cleefii | reverse complement strand
AAAAATAAAAATAAATCGGTGACTGGCATTGTGGGTTTTCAACTGGGTGACGCTCAGGGGCGTCACCTAGTGAAAAATCCGGTGGTGACGGGCGTCACGCCCGTCACCACTGGTGGTGGTCTTAGGAAATGGGGCGAGAGACAGTTTGAATGGTGGGTTTATTGGATATGCACGGTTCATTGTGGATTATCCATTAAAATCTGGATTATAATTGAGTCATCCATTTAGATCCAATTATTATTTGGATGAGCACAAAATCATTTAAGGTGGGGATTTGGATGGGTAAATGATTTTGGGCCCATTTTGATAGGTCTAGCCAAAATATGTCATTTATCTAGTTAAAAGTTACTCTGAATGTATCAAAACTGTCATATAACTAATAAAAATAACACTATACAGGCAGACACAGAATATGTCATTTATCTACTTAAAAGTTTCTCCGTATAAACAAAAAGTGTCATATAATAAATTAAAAATACCATTGTATACACAGACACAAAGATAGAGTGATAGATAGGAATAAAATCGACTTTAATCTTTAATGCCAAAATATTTCATCTCTTAAAAGTTACTCTGAATATATCAAAACTGCCATATAAACTAATAAAAATAACATTGTACAGACAGACACATAATATGTCATTTATCTACTTAAAAGTTCCTATGTATAAACAAAAAGTGTCATATAACATATTAAAAATATCATTGTATACACAGACATAAAGATATAATGATATGAAGTAATAGAATCAACTTTGAATACACTGTAAAGGCAGACACAAATATGACACTTATCTACTTAAAAATGTCATTTATCTATTTAAAAATTCGTCTGAATATATCAACATTGCCATAAAACTAGTAAAAATAACACTGTACAGACAGACACATAATATGTCATTTATCTACTTAAAAGTTCTTCCGTATAAATAAAAAATGTCATATAACAAATTAAAAATATAAATCACTTCATTCATCATAGAACAATGCAATCATTGATTTTACAATAGAGCCATAAACAAGAACCAAATGACAGAACCACTCAACTCAAACAAGAACGAGAGATCAAACAAAACCATAGATCATAGAACCAAACGATAACATAACTAAAACAACCGAGCTCTAATCCAGTTCAAATCTATTCTCTCCAGTTTCCACCGGAATCACCACCCCTGCTGGAATACCCACGGTCACGGCCATATCCGCCACCACCACCACCGCTTCCGTAACCACCTCCTCCAAATGACGGCGAAGAACTCCAATTGTTTCTTGTCTAATTGGCCGTGCATCACAAATTCAATCTCCATGTGTGTCATTATTTCCAGCGAGCGCTGCTACAAGCAAATTCGATAGAGCCCACATCTGGCGGGCATAAGTACATAAAATTGAAACAAAAAAAAATCGAATTAAATAATTTCAAAACCTGATTTATGCTTTCTCAATTAAGTTTTAAATCAATTCAATTCGATTCGCAATCCAATAAGAACAAACTGATTCATGTGAGATGAATTAGTGGTGGCTTACCTCGTACCATTAGAAATGAGGTTGAAACATTACTCTCCAGTGAAGCCAGATCCAGATGAATCATTATGGGCAAGATGAACATAACGTTCGAGAAGGTGAAAATACTCATCAGAATGGAAGTTGATGAAGAAGAACAGCAGCAAGAAGCATCCTTTCCATCGCAATTGCAGAACCGGCAGAGAGAGTCCTAAAGAAGAAGACGAAAGGGAAGAAAGAAAGAAGAAAGAATAAACATTTTTGTGTCTTTCTAAAAAAACAAGGGCTCTGTTTGACAAATGATTTGTGTAAACTGGTTTTTCAATAATTTTTTAAAAAATTGTGTTTTTTTTAAGAATTTTGCAACTTAGCAATAGAAGAAACAAGAATAAAATGACTGAGGGGAAAAATTAAATAAATAAATAACAGAACGAAAAGGAAAATAAGGGAAGGGAAAAAAAGAAAGAAAGAGTCAAGGCAGTTAGGCCGCGGATAAAACGGAAGCCAACTCTAAGACTTCCGTATAGACGATATTCTTCATAAATGAATATCGTGTATGCTCGACCCTAGGCGGCTTTATGTATACACGAAGAGCATCTGCCGACTGTACCTGAGACGAAGTAACGTAAAGCTGATCATGTGTGAAGACTTGGTGTGGAA
The DNA here is from genome assembly GCA_036897905.1 of Aragoa cleefii. Classification (NCBI taxonomy): domain Eukaryota; kingdom Viridiplantae; phylum Streptophyta; class Magnoliopsida; order Lamiales; family Plantaginaceae; genus Aragoa; species Aragoa cleefii. The sequence goes on along the minus strand of JAYMSH010000459.1, from coordinate 8,965 downwards.
GATAAACTCTGGCTCGCTTTCGTGTCTGACCTTGTGCCTTGTTTATACTCCTTGGAATTGATGCCTTTTAAACGGGACATGGCAATTGACACTGTCGGACGGCGATAATATGATCCTTGGAATGAAGACATAGACGCCCTGATGCTCTCCAGCAGCTATAACAGCACCTATAACATGCTTTCCCAACTCCTTAGTAGTCAAGCGAGTCCCATTGCAGAGCCCACCAGCAGGATTTAAATTCAGCACAAGCATTATAGGACACTCCTTTTTCAGACGCAGTACCTGAGGTGATAGTCCGGGCCAACTTATACTATTCAGAAAATCTTCATACTCACTATGCTGAAGAGGATCGTCGGTTAGATCACTACTAATGTACTCAACAGGAACGCCCATTATCCTATCCAATATAGAATGATTGATAGCATCTACAAACTCATTCTTCGGCATCAGGATAGCTTGATCCAACCCATAAAAATATTCCGAACATCAGAAGAACCCAATGATGGGAAAACCCGGTCTACGAGATGCTTCAAGGAATCGTCAGAGATGGGTGGACTTAAACGTAAATCAGGAGGAAGAGATATGTTGTCGTCGTACAAATATGGCGCAGTACCATTACCGACATAAAGCAGGAAGTCAGCAAAAGCAGGATCACATATGGCCCTCATATTCTCAGTCAACTGAAGCTTAGTAACGTGCTGCCAGATTGGAGAACACATAAGAGAGGCGTCAACACAATCCTGACGTGACCCACCTGCAATGACAGGTAAAGTCTGCCGAAAATCTCCACCAAATACTACAGTCTTACTGCTGAATGGGAAGTCAATGCACATAAATCCCGGAATAACAAATCAACTGCCTCGAACGCCTTACGTTGAACCATAGATGCCTCATCCCACACAATCAATCGAGCAGCTAGAATAAGTTCAGCATGGACATTATGCTTTGTAACGCCACATACCATGTAATCATCCACAATAATAGGTAACTTGAACCTCGAATGCGTAATTCGGCCACTAGGCAAAAGAGATGAAGCGACGCCTGAGGATGCTACTCCAAGTGCAATACCACCAGACATACGCACGTAAGCAAGTAAAACCAAACCAAACCAAACCAAACGTACCCAATTCCCGCTCGTATGCAGGGTATGGGGAGGGTAAGATGTACGCAGTCATATCCCTAAGGAAACTGTTTCCGTAGAGAAGCGCGATATAAAATGTCTTCCCGGTACCACCAGGACCATCAACAAAAAATGGTGATCGCACCTCGTTCCCAATACTGTGTACAATTGCATTGTAGGCAGCGAGCTGCCCTCTATTCAACATATGAACACACCTCATGTCTTTGTCGGAAACCACAAGATCCAACTCGCAGTGATAGTCTCGACTCAAGCAACTACACCGCGAAATACCACTACCAGCCAAGCATACGGTCCTACAAGAAAGAATGTTGCGGAGGATAAAGATCAAATGATAAAGAGTCCCATAAAAATAGATAGAATGCCACTGGTTTATGGTAAGGACACGAGAATGATTAGGTTTATTTGGAGTGTGAAGTATTAGCGTGTTATTTAATCCGATATTTGGGAATTTGTATTTTATTTATCTTTAATCAAACACACGCGCGCAGGTGCACGCGCATGATAGTGTATAAATTAACAATGTTGTAAAAGTAAACGTTGAATCCCGCGACATTTGGTCAAATTGACCGAGAAATTGGTAATAAAAATTTATCGGAGTATATAAATTGGCAGATTTTACAAGTTATAGTATATAAATCAGCCGCTACTACAATACAGTATATAAACCAACACATGTACAGAATAAATTATATATTTAAACTTATTTTCGAGGTTCACTTTGAATACGGCGAGTTTTGGTCAAAATCGACTGACAAATTGAATGGAGTATATAAATTTACGGGTTCGGAAAGTTAGAGTATATGTCGATCACTGCCACAATATAGCACTCCCTTCGTCCCATAGTTAATCTTACACTTTGACTTGCAATGACAACTTTAACCACGAATTACTCCTAAGTTATATTGGTGTATTATGATGGTTAAGTTCGTAAACTTTCATAATATAATTTTTTTGAAGTTTTTATCAGTACAATTTAAATGTAATTCGCAGTCAAAGTTGGCGTCGCAAGTCAAAGTGTAAGGTTAATTCCGGGACGGATGGAGTATAAAAACCAGTATTTTGCACAATAAAGTGTGAGAAATATGTTTCACCTGGAGATCTTTGAGTCAGGAATCTCATGTTCAAACAATGAACATGATCCAACAGTTAAATCAACGTGAAATCAACATCTAGAACAATGTTACTACCCAAAACATGTGTGCGGTTTTGGTTTCTTCTTCTTCTTCTTCTTCTTCTTCTTCTTCTTCTTCTTCTTCTTCTTGACGTTTCTCTCTTTTTTCTTTTGTAATGACATCTCTGTCTCTTTCTAGTGTTACTGAAAACATGATTCACTCTTAATGCTAGGGTGTTACTAAATTTTGGAAGAAAAATAAGGAATACAACTTTACATAGTCTAGGTTAAAAATAAATAATTGGACTAAAAATTTGGACTTGACTTTTAATTTGCAATTGATCTTACCCGAATTCGCTTGCTTGAAAATGGTGCGTTACAATATCCACGAGAAGCATGCCTCATAGGAGATCTAAAGGGCTCAGAGGTTTAGAGGACCTAAGATAGTAAGAGATTAGATTATCTACCGAGGCCCATCCTCACCACGTCTATGGGCCTCTCCTTCTCAAAAGGACGTTTAACAAGGACATTATGTGGATAATCAACACAATTTTATTTTATTTTATTTTTTAACCTTTCTCAATTGATCACATTTGGGCGGTGCATCAGATTTAGATATTATACCTTCACTTTTATTTAGTGATTTGGGATAGGAAGGATCGTAGATAAGCAATTGTCAAGTTATGAAGTCAATGTGAAGAGGAAGGGAGATAGGATTATACTTGTTAAGTTTGTCCTAAATAAGAAGACCTTAATATTGTTAGTGCTTATGTACCACAAATAGGTTTTGATGAGGCGACTAAGCATGAGTTTTGGGAGCATTTAGGCAATGTGGTGCAAGGAATACCCCTACGAGAGAAGCTTTTTATTGGATGTGATTTCAATGGACATGTGGCTCGAATTGTGATGGTTACCAGAATGTCCATGGAGGTTTTGGGTATGGAGAGAGATTCTGCAGGGGACACCCTTTTAGATTTTGCAGTCTCTTATGACCCTATCATTGAAAACACTTGGTTTAGGAAGAGAACTTCACCTAGTCACTTATAGCAATGGGCTTAGAGCAAGCCAAATAGATTTCCTCTTGACTAGGAGAGCAAATAAGAGTACATTTCTAGACAGTAAAATTATACCGGGTGAGAGTGTTGTTACCCATCATAGACTTCTAGTTCTAGACGTCAGGGTTAGGAAGGGGGTGGTTAGAAATAGACAACATGTTGAACCTAGAATCAAGTGGTGCTAACTCAAGGAAGACCGTGGAACCTTTGCAAGACGGATAGTTTAAGAAGAAAATTGGAAAAAAGAAGATGACGTGATTGTGCCTTGGAACAAAATGACTAGTTGCAATAAGAAGGTTGCGAAAGATCTACTTGGCCAGTCAAGAGACGGCGCCTCTTCCAGACAGGGACACTTCTTGGTGGAATGAAGATGTTAAAAAATTGATTCACATTAATAGAGATGCGTATTGGGCATTGAAGCAAAAAAACAATGATGTGAAATTTGAAAAGTACAAACATGCCAAGATAGAAGCGGAGAAAGTTGTTAGTGACGCCATAGATAAAGTGTACAAAGAAGCATACGAGAAACTAGACAAAGATACTGAGAAGGAGATCTACAAGATTTCCTGCGCCCGAGACCATGAAGATAAGAAACCTTGGTGATGTGAGGTTTATTAAAGATGAAGATTGACAGGTTCTAGTTAGAGATGATGAAATTAAAGTAAGATGGAAGCCCTACTTTGAAGGACTCTTTTTTATGACGATTTCAGTCAGGTTTTAGATAACCTTCGAACTGAGGATCACAAAGTAAATTGTGATTTTATGCTCCGCATTCTAGAGTCGGAAGTAAAAGAAGCTTTGAGAAGATGAAGGCGAGGAAAGCAGTCAGTCCCGACGCCATCTCGGTTGAGATTTAAAGATGTTTAGGTGAAGTAGGGATAAACTGGCTTACCATGCTCTTCACTAAGATTTGGAGAATAATTGAATACCGGATGAATGGAGGAAGAGTACACTAGTACCACTTTATAAGAACAAGGGTGATATACATAGTTGTAACAATTATTGGGGTATAAAGCGCATGTGTCACACTATAAAACTGTGGGAAAGGGTTATAGAATTTAGATTAAGGAAACTAGTCAATATCTCAGAAAATCAATTTGGTTTTATGCCACGGCGATCGATGATGGAAACTATCCATTTACTTTGAAAATTGATTGAATGGTAAAGAGAAAGGAGTAGAAATTTGCATATTGTCTTTATCAATCTTGAGAAAGCATATGATAAAGTGCTACGAGAGGTTTTACGGTAGACCTTGGAGAAGAAATGAGTATCTCTCAAATATATCAACATCATCAAGAATAATAGGATGGAGCAACATCAAATGTTCGAACATGTGGAGGTGTGACGGAGGAGTTTTCAATCACTATTGGGTTACATCAGGTATCTGTATTGAGCTCATTCCTGGTTGTGGTCAATATGGATGAGTTGACTAAGGACATACAAACTGAGATACCTTGGATCATGCTTTTTTGCGGATAATGTTGTGCTAATCGATGAGACGAAAGCAGGGGGAAATGAGAAATTGGAGTTATGGAAAGAAACTCTATAATCAAAGGGATTTAGATTGAGTAGATCAAAGACTGAGTATATGGAGTGCAAGTTTAGTAGCCGGCAACATCGAGATTCTAGTATTGTCACTCTAGGTGGACAAGAGTTACCTATGAATAGTCAGTTCAAATACTTGGGTTCTATTATTCAGAAAGACGGAGAAATAGATATTGAAGTCAACCATAGAATACATAAAGGTTGGTCGAAGTGGAGAAGTGCCACGAGTGTCTTGTGTGATTGGAATTCCCACTACGGCTAATAGGAAAGTTCTACCGGAAAGCTATAAGACCAGCTTTATTATATAAAACGGAATGTTGGGCCCCAAAGGGGAGCCACATTCGAAGGATGAGTGTGGCCGAGATGCGCATGCTCCGATGGATGTGTGGTTACACGAGGAAAGATAGAGTGTGTGATGTCGACTTTTTTGTTGTCAATACTCAATGTAATAAAAACTCGCAAGTGGACGAGGCGTGTAACACCTATTACCTCTAAACACTCCCAAGGTCGATCTCAAAGAAAATCGTAGTTATGATCTAGACTAATTATTATCGATATACTACTGAGTAATTAACACCATTTATGATTGTCACGAGTTAACTAACCTTCTTTGACTACTTTAACTATAAAAGACTAAATTAATTATGCTAACGCTTAATAGTGCAACTAAAATATGAAATAAAAATCAATAAGATGCGAGTATGGAAACTTTGGATCCACTTGCTTTGATAATGCATTTCCCGGGAGTTGGGTTTTCTACAAAAAGACTTTCGATCTGCTCAAAATTAATTCGTTAACTATAAGCTAGCTCTTCCACTAAAGTAGATTTAGATCTCCGATAAACAAATAAACCATAAACATAATAAGTCATGCATCTAAGTCAATACATCATCCTCATCCTAATAAATTCTAAGGAATATGGACTACCAGGCGTCCACCAAAATGATAAGTTGGTTTCTCGTCGGTTTTGAGTTCGAAAGAGCTTTTAAACTAGTTGCAAATAACAATTTGATCTAACTCTAATTTTCCTAACTGTACCGGTGTGGGAGATCAATCCACAAAAGTTCTTTTAAAAAGATAAATAACCAACAAACTCAAAAACCGTATAGTCACATTCTAAATCATCTAACTCTCATGAAAGCATACTCAAATCAAGCTTCACTGAACCACATACTAGAGATTTAGCTACTCATATCATTTGGAGTCAAATCAATTATAAAATAAGATCCATGTCTACAATTATTAAATTCAAAGTATCAACAATAATTGAATGAGAAATCACCGCCTCTAAAGACTGGAATTGGTGCGTTCTTCGTTGTCTCTCGATCTATCAAGAACTCTTCATTCCTTCATTCTTCAATCAATCTCTTATGTGTTTTTGCCAACCTCCAGCAAGCATATGAGACTCTCTCGTCAAATTAGGGCTTCTCCCCTTTTATATGGTGACTAGGAACTCCAAAATATGACCTAAAGGCATTAAAATCAGTCAAAATCTCGATTACCAAATTTTCTTCTAGAACAGTCAGTGACCGCGTTCAAGTTAGTGTCGAACGCGTTCCACGTTCTTGAATAATCTTCCAGTTGCCTCGATGTTTCTCTTATCGCGTTCCAGTTGAATGGCGAACGCGTTCGGCTTCAAATCCGCCAAATCTTGGGCATTTTGTCTTTTGCGCTCGTTTTTCTGGCTCTTCTCCCCAAATTGCTTCGTTTCTCCGTAGTACTCTCCCAATTGCATATTTGCACTTTTAAAGCTTCTTTTCTCCAGCATTTACACTCTTTTCCCATATTTTTAACACCTAAAAATCACAAAAACGATTTAAGCAATGATTACGTCCTAATAAATCATAAAATATACTAGAAACTTAACCAAATTTTGGCAAAAAGTAATTGATGAGACTGTGCACATTACGGCTCATCAAGTGTATTTCATTGACAGTTTTTGATGACTTGGCGTAAGACTTGAATGAAACGTAAGCATTGGAAACAAATTCTTCCTTTTCTTTCCCAGACTTCATCTCATTCATGACATTTAACAGTTCCTTGAAAGATTGTCAATTATGTCTGCTTGCCGAGCTGAGATTTTGGTTATCAAGTTGAACTTATCAGTATGCTTTTGAATCTTCAGACAGCACTTCAAAGTTTTTTCTTTTAGCTGTTGGTTTTCAATTGAGAGATTTTATGTATTATCCTTCTTGGAATCAGATAAGGTAGCTAATTCCTCAGTAAGCTTCAGATTAGTTTGAGAAAGATTTTCATTTTCAAGCTTCTCTTTTGCAAGCTTTATTTCAAAATCAGTGATTGTGGTGTGTAATTCATTTAGATCAACAATGCATTCAACAGAATCATCTCCATTTGAAGGAATTTCACTCGTAATTAGATGTGATGTTGTAGGACTAGTTGATCTGGTTACCTCATCAACATCATTGGCCATTAAGCATGGTTCAACCTTGTAGGACTTAGTTAACCTTTTCACTGATTTTTCTACTTCTATCCCACACAGCTCAATAGGTGTGCTGAAATTGAATGGATCATTCTTTGGTCTTCTGTCAGATTGATCTTCATCTTCTCCTTGTGCATCATCACTTTCATATGACTGAAGTTCCAGCTCATCAAACTTCTTTTGAGGTTATGCTCTTTCCTCAATTAGCAACGCCTTTTCTTGCCTTCTTTGTCCTCTTATGAACTTTCTGTCATTGTTAACATTTTTCAACAGAGGACATTAGATTTGAAGTGTCCAGGCTTATTGCAATGAAAACAACAATTATCATTTAACCCTCCATGTTGCCCTGATGGGGCTTGGTACCCAGTGTTCTTCTGAGGCACAGCTCGATGGACGTTTGGTGAGCTCTATTTTGTTGGAGATTTTCATTGATATCTTGGATTTCCTCCATTGTTGTTGTTCTGATAGATATTATGCCTTTGAAATGGCTTTCTTTCCTTCAGCTTGTTTAAGTACTGCTGCACATGAGCGGCCTTCAATGCATGTCCCTGTGAGAGGATCTTCATATCTTCTTCTAGTTTTCCTTCTTCACCTGAAATGCTTTCAGAAAAAAGTGCAAGATTATTCATGTTTGGAATACTTCCATTAACACCATTTCTTATGCTTGTTTCATACTGAATATTCTGCAAGTGAGAGAACAATTCCATTGGAATCATGTAGACTGGCATTCCATGGGTGTAGTAGGAATTCTACATTAGCTCCAATTCTTTGTTCAGACATCAAACAATGATCTTGATTCAATCTGAATTCTGGTAGAGTTGTTCTGCTCCACGACTAGATAGCTCACTCATCAGACTGTTGAACCTGTAATCCAGCTGTTGAAGAGTTTCAGATTGTCCTTGCTTGAAGCTTTGAAGCTTTAACTTGAGAACATGCAATTTGTTCTCTTTGGTCTTGTCTGATCCATCAAAGATTACCTCCACCATGTCCCAAGCTTGTTTAGCTGTTTTGCATCCCCATAGCTTCTGTTGGACATATTGTGGTGTTGATCTAATGATGATGTTCTTGGCCTTCCCATCCAGATTGTATCAGTAGAATCTTCAGATGTCCACTTTATTCTGGCTTTAGGAACAATCTCGATGGTTCCTATCTCATATGGACCGAACTCAGAAGACTTTCTTTTTTGTAATGCATCCATATCCTTATCTTCTGGGACTTTCTTTTCTTTGCACAAGTCATTTATGTGGCTTTCAGCATCTTTGTAACTTTCATCATCTTTTTCACCAGATTTAGAAGTTCAAGGTTCTATCTCCTTATCGGCGGCTTTCTTTTTCAGAATAGCTGATCCCTTGAATGATATGATCTCTTCTAAAATTTCAATTGGACCATGCTTTATCACCGAGATCATCTCGTCACTTATGGCACCCAGATGGAGAAGCATGATGTTCTTCCAGTGCTCATAATTCTCGATATTGAGCAGGGGAACATCGCTCAAAGACATGCAGAAAACACATAACAACCAAATCAAACAATTTCCAGTAGAAATGTCAAACTGCTTAGCACACACTAGGACCTAAGGTTCAGTGCCCGTGGTCTTAGTGAACCACAAGATCTGATACCACTTGTTGGTCATTGAGGCAATAAGGTAAAAGTCTAGAGGGGGTAAATAGACT
>JAYMSH010000458.1:0-11134 GCA_036897905.1 Aragoa cleefii | reverse complement strand
ATGAACATGTAAAGTTCTCTTCCAATGTTTTGACACTGGAAGAGAACTTTACATGTTCATTTGTGAGGGATGCTTTCTAAATTCAATGCTATAACCCGAGTAGAGATAGTGAATGTTGCGTTGTTGCTCTGACAATTAAAGATCCTCTCTGCCCCTGTTTTTGTGTTCATACAAAATTTCCAACATTAAATGCAAGTTTATTTGTCACTTGCAAAGTGTTCTTTAGACTCAGGGGAGTCAATGGGTTCTGTAAGTCCAGAGTAAAGATGTATGTGATACTGAATGACGTTTCTGTTTACACAGGGAATTAACACAACAGACTTTGCTGCTTTTGTTTTCATCAACATGGTATAACCATGCTTGGAGAAAATAGTTGAATGTTACTATTCTCACCTGGGATACTAGTTGCATCTTATGTTGGTCATGCATTATCTTAAGCGCTTGCAGTTTCTTTATTGTTGAACTATTGTACATAATCATATCTGATTCAGTTGCACAAATACCATTCTTCTAAGCATTAAATTTGACAAACAACTCTAAGCATGTTCACCTTTTCATGTTCATGTGGATTTGTTCCCGTACAAAGCTTTATCTGCTTACAATGAATACTGGGATGTTTGCTTTAGGACAAATGTTGACCATGGATTAACAGTAACCGCATCTTTTATGCAGGTATCAGGTTACTGTGGCCTTCTACTAGGAAGCCCAATAATCCTCTACGAGATCATAGCTTTTATTCTTCCTGGTTTAACAAAGTCGGAGAGAAGGTTTCTGGGGCCAATTGTCGTAGGCTCCTCGGTCCTTTTCTATTATGGCATCGCCTTTTCTTATTATGTTCTTACTCCCGCAGCCTTGAACTTCTTTGTCAGTTACGCAGGAGTTGTTGAATCATTGTGGTCAATTGATCAATACTTTGAGTTTATACTTGTTCTCATGTTCAGCACAGGATTATCTTTCCAGGTAATGTTGATTCTAACCTGCATCTTTGTCATGCCTACGACGCTGTACTGTAGATTTGTTGAAGTTCCCCTCATATCTTTGGTAATTGTCTTAGACTCAAGAGGCAAACTGGTTTTCCTTAATAAGACCTTTTAAGGGGAATCGGACACTCAATCAATTTCAACAAGATTCTATGTTTCTTATCTCAAGTTGAAAAAGCCATAAACTTCTCACCTTTATAAAGAAGTTTGTGTATTGAATTATGTCTCTCCTATCCAAAAGCTTTCTCACCCCTTTCTGTTGTCTTATTTTGATTTCCTTGAAGTAGCCTAACTCTTGTTTTCAAAGGATGTTCATGTTTATTTTTTTTGAGATTGTTGTGGTCTTTCCTAGACTGTATCAGATATATTCATGAAGTAAACAAATATATTGGGGACTGCACCCCCCGGCTTTTCCTTTGTACATGCTGGAGGGAATAGGGGCCGGTGCTTCAAAAGTCGAAAGGAGTTGGTTTGGCTTTTTTTGCTTAGAATATTATCTGCAGAAACATGAAACTTTAGATGGTTTTTGTCTGATGAAAATTAACTTGATACAGTAAGATTTGCTTCCTCGTTTTGGGATATTGTTGTTAAAGACGATAGGCTCCTTTTGGTAGTCCCTGCAATATGTTATAGCTGTGTTTAGGAATTTAAAAATTAAATGACGTGAATTCAGCATAACCAAAGATCTTATGTCAACTGAATATGAAATATTCCCTTGAGTTTAATCTGAAAAATGAGCTATTTTGGTGTGTACACTAGCTAGACTTTATAGTCCTGTCATTAAGTAGTGGAATAATTACATTTCGTTCTACACTAAAGTCTCCCTGTCGCTCACTGGCTAATTCTTGAAGTTTTGTGAAATTTTATTGTTATTTGAATATCAAAACAAAATGTTGTTCAATAAGTTTTCTTTTCTTCTGTTTATGTATATCCTCCACATCAGCATCTGATAATAGATTTTTAATTGGCTGATGTCTTTCTCGTTGTCTTTTTTTCCAATCAAATTTCGGCAAAAAAATAATTTGACAAAAGCTAAAATATGAAATGAAAGATTGGTGAATTAGTTATTTGGTTACTAAATAGTGGCGGTCATAGATTTTAGGAACCAAAGCGCACCCATCCAAACGTATTTGAGGTGCAGACGGTTTTAACAATTCATTTGTGTGTGTGTGTGTGTGCGCGCGCGTGACTCCTATCTCGAGAAAATGGTCTTGTAGATGAAATTCTGTTTGATAATTCCCAGGATTAAATTTAAACGACTCATGTTTTCTGATTCTGCATCCTCAGGTTCCAGTTGTACAGCTGCTGCTCGGACAAGTTGGGCTGGTTTCATCAGAGCAAATGCTGTCAATCTGGAGATACGTTGTTGTAGGGTCTGTAGTTGCAGCTGCTATACTCACACCATCAACAGATCCTCTTACTCAAATGCTCCTAGCTGCCCCCCTTATGGGTCTTTACTTGGGCGGTGCATACACGGTTAAGCTTCTTGGACGATGATTTATAATTCCTAGATATGGTACGGGAAGGGACCAGTACGTAATATGTTGTTTGTATTGTCTTCACACGTCACATGATTATAGTTAGTCAAAGTTTGGATATGCAATTTAAATACTGTACATCCTGAAATCCGGCTCTAGTGGCTGCCGAAGAACAAGACATCTTTTGTTTTGTTTTTTGGATTAAGGAAGAACAAGACATATTAAGCAGTAAGTTTTTGCAGTTATAATGAATAAGACTTGGCTAATGTTGTGTTCATTTGAATACCTGTCTGCATCATATTCTTTTTTAATTCCATTACTAAGATACCATTTGCAAATAAGTATGTAGTTTGGAGCATTTTAATTCCACATATTCGTGTCAAATCACGTATATAGAAGGGATCTCTCTTCTATTGTGGCTTAGCGTACCCTGCTTTCACGACCCTCTGTTCAGGACTGCAATTTTCATACTGTCAAGAGAGTTAGCCAAGTCATCGCAAAGCTGGTGAGGATCTTGGATTACATCGTCATCAACGGCCAATGAAATAACGAGTTTGGTGTGATAGCTCATACAGTGCATGACAAGTGCCTGCAAAAGGAAACAGACTCGAGTTATGAATAAAAAGAACCTACATTCTTTAGACCTCGAATGATTCAACACAAGTAAAATGTGAGTTTAGATGCTTACTTGAGGAATGCTAGAAACTGAAGGAGATATGTAACTTATTGGATAACCATATAATGTAATCTCTTCTTGTGGACCGGCAACATTTGAGAAACTGAATGTCGTCTTGGAGAAAGCTTTCCGTGCGACAGCAGTCATCCACTATGTTGGGAATTCAAAGATGCTCCGGTTAGAGTGAGTAAAAGTTATTCTCTAGAAAACGGTGTTTGTAAAACCAGTTTATCAGAATTATGAGCTAAAAATACTGATTTTGAGAGGTGATTTTCAGAATCCGCTTCTCAAAGTGAGAAGCGTTTGCAAAGAGGCACTGAAACTGTTTAAGACGCTTGTCAATCAGGTCAACAAGACAATTCATATTGAACTCAACAGGGCTCAGCTACACTACATTCCCATTGGTTGATTATCAAATAGTACAAGAATTATTGTACCTTAATTCCATGAAACCTGAGATATAAATGTGGCGCGAGATATGTCAATGTAGGTTCAAGAGAGCTTCTTTCGATCCACAGCGGTTTTGGCATGGTATATGTGGGTCAAAGGATTGTCTTGCAGAGAAATTGTGATCGGTACGTGCACGAACCCAACAACATTTCCCCAGGTTCCCTTAGAGGTACTCTTGATCAACGAAGTCAAGTCCTACGGGCATAAAAAAGAAGTTGAAAAAATGAGACCTCGATTTCTGATGGTCTGGTATTGAAAGCTTTAGTAGCTGTAACTCTAAGATCCTTTGGGTAAATGGTTACTCTTTCGGATACTCCCAATGCCTTTTATGTGGTGTATACCTGTTACAGCAGCAGCAAGGAAAATTAATGGTTGGTTGGTTACAAAATGAAGTAACGTAATCTGTTTGTTAAAGAATTTTACCATATTCCCTATTGAGATAGAGACTTAGCCCTGCTTCAGCAACCCCGAGTACAACATCATTAACCATTACAAAGTTCCAGCAAAATATGTTTAATGAACCATCATATAGCAATTTTAACACAAACATAACCGTGAAAAGAACGATAGATTACCACGTTGAGGGCATTTTTAACCAGTTTTATATCTTCTAGGCTAAGATTCCGATGCACAAATATCCTTGGGGACGGCCGAAAGCCATATCTAGGCCTTTGATTGGAGTTTGTGTATCTTTCAGCCACAGAAGGGTTGCTACAAATAATGAGAAACCCACCAAGGTATTGAAAACAATTGTCATATTCAACCAGATGAAGGGAAACAATCTCGGAATGGAGAACAATATTCCAATGAGCTTGGATCGACCAGGCTGCACTACGTGTAATTTCTTGCATGGAATAGTTGGCAAGGATTGTGGATCCGAGGATTTCCTAGTACAAGCCAAGAGAAGCGAGACGAGGGACGGACCATCTCCTATCACATGGTGAATTCTGAAAATGATGGTTGAATTTGCATCCGAGGTTTTGACATTGAGAACATGGGATTCCCAGAGCGGGTTCTTGTGGTCCATCGGAGTCGTTGAGAGAGCTGACGTGTAGTCTTCCACGAACTTATTTGGCTCTTCCATTCCTGGATCTATATCCGGCACGAAAACATGGTCCTTCACATTCACCGATGTCCTTCTCCAACTTTGTTTCCCCCCATTCATCACCTTACGAAATTATCTGACTTAAAATTAACTCGGGTGAAATTAAAATATTAACAGAGCATACTAGGCTTGTAAATAATCATAAGGATATTTTAGCTAGCTTACAAGAACTCTAGAAAAACGGGGATGCTTCAGCAGGGTTTCCTCAAAGCCTCTCAAGAGTTCGTCCATGTCGGTGATCTCAGTTTTAAAACCAAAAGGTACGACTATATAGAGGTTTAAGGCAGGCGTTTGTAGGAGTCGAGTTGTCGGGCTGACAGGTTCATCACCGTCCATTAACGACGCGCTCTTATCATCACATCCAGCCATTTCTTTCTCTTGCATGTTCTTTATTTATTTTTTTATTTTTTTCCCTTAAGGTGTTGGAGAGTTTTTGTCACCAGGTTGCATCTTATACATGGAACCAAATGCAGGAAGGTTTGGATAAATTTTCGTGTAGCTTAAGTGTAACACAAACTGTTTTCATTGTGGAATTAATTTAATAGCTGGTGACAAATTGAGTAGTGTATGCTCGTGCTACTTGCTTCAATATAAAGATCAGAAATCTGGAACTATCATTTTTGTTACGCAAGTCATTTATTACAATCACATTCTCCAACTACTAGTTTCTAAGCTGCCGATTTAGCCTTCTCCAGTACTCCAGAGTACAGATTGCCCCCCTTAGATACTAGCCTTTAGAGTGGCGACCTGCGTAATCCACCCATTCTTTTACAACTTCTACTTACGACCGCACTTTTCATACTTTCAAGAGACTCAACCAAGTCATTGCAAAGCTGGTGAGGATCTTGGATTGCATCTTCGTCAAAGCCCAGCGAAATGACGAGTTTGCTGTCATAGCTTAGAGAATGAAGAACAAGTGCCCGCAAAATTGAAATATAGAAACAAACACAGTTAATGAACAAAAAGTAACCAAGTTCTTAGAACATCGAAACTTGAGTACCCAGTAAGTCAAAGGAAATGTGCATTTAGATTCAAGAGAAAGCTTCTTTCGGTCCATAATGGTTTTGGCTTGATACGCATGGGTTAATGGACAAAGCCAAAACATTTACCCAGGTTCCCATAGAGCAGCTGGTATTCTTCTTGATCAACGAAGTCAATCCTACGCGAGTATACATAACACGAGCACTATATACTCTCAAAAAACGGGAAAAGAGAAGTTGAGAAACTGATGAGGTAGGTGCGCGATAGTTACTGACATCAACTTTTTCTGGTGGTCTTATTGAAAGCAATAGTAGCTGTAACTCTTAGATCCTTTGGTAAATAGTTACTCCTTCGGACGCTCCTAATATAATGCCTTATATGTGTTCTTTTGATGAAAGGCGCAGCACGGAAAATTAATGGATGGTTCAATTTTCTTGTAAGGGCGAGAAGTTAAAGTAATCAGTTTGTTAAAGAAATTTACCATATTCTCTGTTGAGGTAGAGATCAAGCCCTGCTTGTTGTATAACATTGTTGATCATCTACAAAGTACAACCAACATTTAAGGAATCAAATGAAACACAGTAGAAACGTATCAAGATTCTAAGCCATAGTTGCCACTATAGAAAAACTTACCATGTTCAGGGCATTTTTCATCAGCTTTATATGGTCCGGGCCAAGAACCAGATGCACAAATCTCCTTGGATACCGCCCAATGCAATAAGTACGCGCTTTGATTAGAGTTTGTGTATCTTTTAGCCATACAAGGGTAGCCAAACTTAATGAGCAACCAATCAAGGTATTGAAAACAATTGATAAATTCGACTGAATGAAGAGAAACAATCTCGGAATGGAGAATATTTCAGTGAGCTTGGATTGATCGGTTACTATGCATGTCTTTCTTGCGTGGAATAGTTGACATTCTGATGATTTCCTAGTACAATCCAAGAGAACCTAAATGAGAGACACACCATCGCCTATCGTATAGTGAATTCTGAAAATCAAAGTTGCATTCGCAACAGAGGTTTTGACATTGAGAACATGGGATCCCGAGAGCGTCTTCTTGTGGTCCACCAGAGTCGTTGAGAGAGCGAATGCATATAATCTTACGAACTTATCCGGCTCGAAAACATGGTCCTCCACGTTTACTAACGTCCTTCACCAACTTAGTTTCTTCTCCTTGTTCACTGATGGTGAGTGAACAAAAAAATTCTGATTTTGATGATTTTCTATTGCAGAGAGGCGAGTGGTTACTGTAATCGCTGCTCGAGTGCATGAACGCAGAGAACAATAGTGTTACTGCACCGCTTTCCGATTTCGTCATCAACTTTAGTCGAAATTCCAGTAGGTCATCTATATTTGAAGGATAATTTCTACCTGGAAAATATGTTGGTGAAGACCATATAGTCTCATCTGTCAGATCGCATGAGTACCTGTTTACGTCCCTTTCCCAACAAAAGGGACTTTTGCGCTGAAGGTTATTGCAGGGTTCTGTTGTGAACTAACACGCGCGGGCTTAACTAAACAGAGAGTTTGTTTTGTTATGGCAAACCAATTGAGTACGACAGGAGAGGACCCTGTGTTATTACTGCAAACAAGAAGATTTGGTAACGAAAACTTAGTCTGTTGGATGGTTGGTTGGGAATTCGTAGCTAATCATGTATAAATTTCATCAGCTAAAGCACTTGCTGTTATGATGTTCGAGTTTCCCTGCGAATGACAGACTTAGTTTCCGTTGGAATGTCATTGTCGTAAATGTCTTGTTTTTATTTACATTTACATATATATTATTTTATTGTAGTGGCTAAAGCGTTTACTATTCAGAATCACACAACATCAATCTTCAGGCTAAGGCCGACTTAAACGAGGTCTTTATGTTGTGGAACATGGACATGCTGCACCGCTGCCTGCTGCTTTGAGGAACAAGAACCTGAGAGGCTCTTTTGACAACTTTTTTTTCTTTTTTTCTTTTTTTGGTTATTATCTATTCCTGCTTTCACGGCCCTCTAGTCAGGATTGCAGTTTTCATACTTTCAAGAGACTTGGCCAAGTCATCGCAGAGCTGGTGAGGATCTTGGATTACATCCTCATCAACTGCCAACGAAACGATGAATTTACTGTCATAGCTTAGACAATCCAAAAGAAGTGCCTGCATGCAAAAGTGAAAATGAGAAAGAATCACAATTAACAGAAGTAAAACTCAGTTGGATCCAACCCGAGATTGAATTGATTCATATCAGGTCAGATTGGCTGACCAGATATATACAAGTCAAAAGCGAGCTTGGGGACTTACATGAGGAATGCCAGAAACTGCAGGAGCAACGTAACTTATGGGATAACCGTAGAATGTAATCTCTTCTTGTGGACCGGCAACATTGGTGAAACTAAACGTCGTGCTGGAGAAAGCTGCCTGTGTGAGCTATCCCAAGAAACTTGAGTAATGACTGACCCAGAAAAGCCGTGCATATAGATTCAAGAGAGAGCTTCTTTCTGTCCATAATGGCTTTGGCTTGATAAGCATGAGTTAAAGGATCGTCTTGCAGAGATATTGTGAGTGGTACATACACGAAGCCAACTATATTTCCCCAAGTTCCCTTAGAGGTACTCTTCTTGATCAACGAGGTTAAATCCTACGTGCATATATACATACATGACATGAGCATTATATATGCATACGTCCACGTGTGCGTTAAAAAAATGAGGAATAAGAGAAGTTAAGAAAATCATGTAGGCGCATTAATTAATTACCTCGATTTTCTCTGGCGGTCTGTTATTGAAAGCAATAGAAGCCGTAACTCTAAGGTCCTTCGGTATATGGTTACTCCTTTGGATGCTCCCAAAGCCTTTTATGTGGTGTTTTCCTGTCAAAGAGCAGTATCGAAAATTAATGAATGGTTCACTCTCCATATACAAATATAGTTAAGTGATCAGTTTAGTTGAATTTTTTTACCATATTCCCTGTTGAGATAGAGACTAAGCCCTGCTTGTATCACCCCTAGCACAACATCATTAATCGTCTACAAAGTCCAGGTAACGATAAGGAATCGAATAAAACTCTTCTGATGATAATTAAAGATGTTATCTATTTTTATGTAGAAGAACTTACCATGTTCAGGGCATTTTTGACAAGCTTTATATCGTCTAGGCTAAGAATCCGATGTACAAATCTCCTAGGAGACAGCCCAATGCCATAAGTGGGCCCTTTGATTGGAGTTTGTGTATCTTTTAGCCATAGAAGCTTTGCCAGAAACAATGAGGAGCCCATCAAGGTATTCAAGACAATGGTAAAACTTGAACTAATGAAGTGTAACAACCTCCTGGCGGAGAATATCCCGTTGAGCTTATCTTGATCGGTTACAATGTGTTTCTTGTGTGGAACAGTTGGCAAGGATTGTGGATCCAATGATTTCCTAGTACAAGCCAAGAGAAGCGAAATGAGGGACACACCATCGCCCGTTGCATGGTGAGTTCTGAAAATCATAGTTGAATTTGCATCTGAAGTTTTGACATTGAGAACATGGGATTCCCAGAGTGGCTTATTGAGGTCCATGGGAGTCGTTGAGAGAGCGGATGCATAGTCTTCGACGAACTTATCCGGCTCTTCCATTCCCGGATATATATCCGGCTCGAAAAAATGGTCCTCCACGTTCAAAGTCCTTCTCCAACATTATTTCCCGCCATTCATTACCTTAACAAAACATACTAGTCATGTATGTAAGTAATGGAGATTAACAGTTATATATCCTAACCATCAGAATATTCTAGCTAGTACTTGTTGTGGAAAGCATAGGATAACCAGTAACTTACAAGAACGCTAGAAAAACGGTGATGCTTCACCAAGGTTTCCTCGAAGCCTTTCAAGAAGCCGTCCATGTCGGTGATTGCAGTTTTAAAACCGAAAACTACGACTATATAGGGGTTGAATGCAGGTGTTTGTACAAATCGACTTGTCGGGCTGACAGGTTCATCATCGTCTATTAAGGACACGTGCTTGCCATCATATTCATCCATTTCTTTCTTTTGCTTGGTTTTCTTTTCCAAGGTGTTGGGGATAGTTTTGTCTCCAGGGTGCATGTTATATATGGAACCAAAGTGCAGCGGGTTGGATCTAAAGCGAATAAAATTTCATGTGCTATCATATGAAGTTTAAGCTAATAGCTCGTGACGGATTAAGTAGGGTATACTCTTGCTAATTGCTTCAATATAAAGATCCAGGCATCCAGCCTATACGAGAAAGCTGGAATTAATATTTTCTGTTACGCAAGTCCATTATTAATTACAATCACATTCTTCTCCTTCTTGTGTGTTAGCTGCAAATTGCAATCACAACTTAGAATAATCCGTCCATATCCGGGGGCACTAAAACCGGTTAATATCTAGCATACTTCAAATTTAGCCTTCTCCAATACTCGTACAGATTGGTGACTGCCGTACTCGACTTGTTCTTTCATGACCTTCTATTTATGACTGCACTCTTCATACTTTCAGGAGACTCAACCAAGTCATTGCAAATCCGATGAGGTCTTCGATTATGTCTTCATCAAAGGCCAGCGAAATGATGAGTGAGACAATTAAAAAGAAGTGTCTGCTGCAAAATTGAAATAAAGAAAAAACGCAGTTAATGAACAGAAAGTAACCAAGTTTTTTGAACATCAGACAACTATTAGGTAAAATTTAAGATTCTAATTATGGAAAACTGATTCCGCAAAGCAAAGTGTTTGCAAAACCAGATCCTGCAGTTTTTTCAGCTTAAAAGAAGCTAAAAAGACTGATTGAATCACCTCTAAGCTTGTGCTATTGCAACAAGGTTTCCTTGAAACCTCTCGTGATCGTCTATCCGGGGTCGATTCTGGCTGTTTTGAAACCGAAAATTAACCACAACTACCAAGCAGATGTTCTCATTTTGTCTCTAGATCTGAGCCCTTGAATCAAACCAACTCTTTTTCTTCTTTTCTTCCTTCGCTAATATCGCACAGATTCTGTTTGATCTTTGCTCGATATATATATTTCGGGCTAGTATATTTGTTCGTCTGCGTAGGATGCCTATTATTAACAGAGGTACTGTGAAGGTGTTGATCTCATGATAATTCCAAATAAGATATGTAATTGTTTACTTCTGTATCCTTAGCTATCTCACTGCTAATTTTCTTTTATCATTCTAAAGTTAGAGGAAACGAATTAAATTAAACAACATGAATTCGGTGTCACGTGATTTTACTGATATGCCCTTTTTAGTATTAGTTATAGAAATTTATTCTTGGGTCTCTTTTTGTCTTTTAAGCCAAGGCATATGACAACCTTCACAATTTTGCAGACAATGAATCCCGTACGTTTTGTTTCATTTGAAAAAACCCCTGTATCTGCCTCGTAGCGGTTTCACGACTTTCACAATCTCACTCTCCGTTCTCCTTGGTGGTCACATTCCATCTGCGTTTCAAGCATCATCTGTAGTCGCATTCACCTTTCA
>JAYMSH010000457.1:0-10000 GCA_036897905.1 Aragoa cleefii | reverse complement strand
AGGTCGAACAAGGACAATGAACTGCGGTCATGGGATGGAAGTAATGGAGAAATTTTCAAATGATGTTGATGTCTCTCATGATCTTACACACACTATGGATCAAGCACTGGAAGGATACCTATCAAGGCCAGAGAAAGATTCACCGAGCCACTCGCAGTGTATAAAGAGGGATCCACAGCCTGACAACTGTCTCACAGGTCAAATATCTACCAAAGGAAAATGTCAAATCATATTCTCTGATGTTACACATGATAAAGAGGGCAATACAGTTCAAGTTATGGTAGATCCTCATAACCAGTGGACACCTCCAAATGATTCCATCTGCAGCAGCAGCTCCAACTTTACCCAGGAAAGAGAAGCTAGGGGCCTGAAAAGACAACACACAAGCACTTCTGCTGAAGCCGAAGTCTGTTGCTCAAATGCAATTGGAACAGTTCACAATTTTAAGGAGAGGTATCATTCTATAATTCTACAAAACATCTGCACTAATGGAATGCATTTTCCGACAATATATAAGAAAAAGAGGACAACGAAGATCTTCAGTGCAGCAAATTTCAGTTTACAGCCTACTATGACTGCCTCAAAGAATCAAGTGAAACTTGGAAGATACACCCCCTCAGAGGCTCTAGCACATCTGTTCACATCAAGCACTAATCAGGGATCCTCCATTGCTTCTAAAGCTACTGACCGGCTAATGAACAACCACTCATCTGATGGTACTCAGACTGGACAGCGAATTTTCAAAGATATTTTAGCATTCGGACGTACAGAGTGGAATAAGGGAAAGAGATCCAAAGGCTATACTCGAATGAGGGATTTAGCTTCATTGTAGGAATTATGCAAACAACTGCAATCTCCTCCCAGTGGAGCAGCAAGAACATCCCAAGGTAAACACAAATACGGAATACCACATGAACCATATACATGTATGGAAGCCCTATTAGCAGATACTTGCTCAACAATGATGACAAAAAAGCGGTCAAAGAGAGCTTTCGTTTTAAACTCGACGGTGCAAAGTCTTTTCAGTCACCAAGAATTTGCCTCCACGTCTAACGGTACCTGTCAATTTTACATTACGTCACTTTAGAAAATAATATTTATTACATTGAGTTATTTTTTACTTGTCTGTAATATGTAATGAAGGACCACCACTGGCACTTACATGGAAAAGCATGAATTCTGTCGATGCCATCATTGATCAACTTAACCAGCTTGATTTAAATGCAAAGAGCAGCCGAGTATCAACTCAAAAGCAAAAGGCATTGACGTACCAGGTTCATTATCAAGAGCAAAGTGCTCTAGTCCCGTACCAAAGAAGGGGAGCGCTCATCCCTTTTGATGGCTTATCTCACCAGTGTCAGAGAAGGCGACCACGGCCTAAAGTCAACCTGGATGAGGAGACAACCAGAGTGTGGAAACTACTGTTAGAAGATATAAATAGTGAAGGCATTGATGGGGCAGATGAAGAAAAGACTAGATGGTGGGAAGAAGAACGTAGAGTATTCAAAGGAAGGGCAGACTCATTCATTGCGCGCATGCATCTCATACAAGGTACGTGCACTTATGACCACGTTGGTTATTACTTGTCGAGTTAGATATAGCTCCCACTGGCTCTAGTTCACTTATATAACTAAGATAGTTCCACATAATAGTTAGGATAGAACCTAAAAAGTGAAAGCATGTACGGTTGAATTACTCTATATCCTGTATTAACGGGGAACATTACAAAACACACCACCTTATTTGGAGCATCTTTTCATATGGGTTCCTACATTTCAGAGAATTACAAATTCATCCACATGTTCAACACTGGTTAAATTACAGTAATTACAAATAGGTCCAAAAGTCAAAAAAATTAATGTTTACCCGAACTTACTCTTATGGCCTTTTTTTCCATTTTATCTTTTTCTTTGACCTTCTTTTAATTTCTATTTCACTTTTAGTCCTTTATTTTATTTTATTTTGTCTTCCTTTGACCTTGTTCTCCAACTTACCAACCACCACCACCCGTCGCTGCCACCACCTCCGACCTCACCCATATAGCCACCGGAATAGAAAAAGAAAACCACAACACGGGTACAACTCCGAAGCTCCATTAGTGGAACTTGTTTGAAAGCTCCATTAATGGAGCTTAGCTCCTTTCTTGAGCTGATTTACAGCTCCGACCAGAGATGTGAACAGCTCCATAACCGGAGTTGTTCATAGCTCCGATAAGAAACAGCTCCAACTATTTTTTTTTGGTCAACGTAAATTTTCCGGTAGTTGCAGCGGCATTATTGCCGGTGGTGGTGATGGTTACTCTTGAAAATTTAAATATTAAGGGGTTCATTTAAAAATAAAATTTGGCCACTTTTGATAATTGGGTAACTTTTGACGCATTTATGTAGTGAAATAAGAATTTACAAATTGTAATTTGGACTTTTTTATTCATTCAAGTAATTTGTAGATTTCAAGATTGTGAGGGGTAAAAATGTCTTTTTGCAGTCAGTCAACGCGTTTTCGACCTAGCTGTAATTGTTAAGAGAAGTTGGACTGTTTTGGGAAGTTGAATGTAGCCGTAAGTAGGCAAACTTGGAGGGGTAGTAATACATGTAATTCACCCTATATTAACGATTGTATGTGAAAATAAGCCTGGGTACTGCATTTTATACATAGTTAAAGATGCACAAACATTAGGGGAACATTTTGACCAAAATCACTCTACAAACTTGAGAATCTTTACTAATAGGAAGAAATTTACTTGAATCCTCTGAACTAACAATAAATGTGTTTATTTATCCTCAGGAGATAGAAGGTTTTCTCCATGGAAGGGATCAGTTGTCGACTCAGTGATTGGTGTATTCCTCACTCAGAATGTTTCAGATCATCTCTCCAGGTTGGAATTCTTATGTTTAACTTAACTAGTTAACTTTGAGTGCCAGATTCTTAGATTCAGCTGGTCGGAAGGAAAATAATTGTAATGCAATCGTGAACTCTTGCAGCTCTGCTTTCATGTCAGTTGCCTCACATTTCCCCCCGAATTCAGAGACCCATACTGCAGAATTTCCGGAAGATAAATTACAAGCCGAAGCTAGCGTACCTGAAGTATGCGTGCTGGATGCTGATGAGACCTCTGGATTGAACAACAAGATCTTACTTGAGCCAGTCCACAGGAATGATTCCAACCCTAACTTCCTTGAAGATGATCAAATTAGACTAGTGAATAGTCTTGTGTCTTCTGGAAGGAGTTCCGAACACAATGTCGCAGTAAACTTAAGTGGCCAATTATCTCATATGTCAAACAGTGATCTTATGTTTGATGAATCTGCCCCAAACAAGTCCACGAGTTTGATTGGCAGTGGTTTGGACACGGACGATGTTCTTTCTTCTCAGAATTATGCAGATTCCCCAAATGCACATACAAATGAAATAACTGAATCTAGCTCTATGTGCAACTCAGAAGTGACAGCAGCAGAGGGTAAACCAGATAGCTTCACTAGCTCAACTACTTTAGTAAAACTTCTGCAGATGGCTGGCACTGTACTTCATGGTCTTTACGGAGAGGTCTTAGAAAATAAAGAGTCACATCAGAATCAGAAGTTACAATCAGAAAGCTTGGCTCCAAAATCACAAGATGAGCACCATTTCATTGATCCCATCTCGGCTCAGAAACTAAATATATCATGCAGTGAGGCTACATTGTCTATCGCACCCAGTTTGGGAGTGAATGAACGATGCTTGGGCTCGTCTAACAAGTATTGCAAGTTCTCTGATGCTTCCAGCGGAGGACTTTGCGCAGCTGAAATAAGTGGATTATCAGTAGAATCTGCATCTCAAACCACATTCCTGAAATTTGCAGCATGTAGTTCACAAGAGGATCCAAAATGTTCCGGTCCAGAAGCACACACAAGTAATCATGATAAAGTAATATATCAGAAAATGTAACGGGACAAAGTGAAGCACAGAGTCTACTTCAAGAGAATGGTCGTCAGAAGCAGAATATACCACATGGTGCAGTATGTTCCAAGTACTTGATCGACAGCATTGGTAGCAGTAGCAACTTGGGTGATTCAAGAAGTTATGGACGCAAGGAGGCAAAATCAAATAAAAATGACCCTGACTATTATTCTGGAAGGACTTCTAATAGCGCTAAGTCAAAAGGAGGAAGAGTCGTAAGAGAAAAACAGAATCCATTTGATTGGGATAGCTTGAGAAAACAGGCAGAGGAAGGTGTCAGAAAAAGAGAGAGAACAGCCAACACAATGGACTCCGTGGATTGGGATGCTGTAAGATGTACAGGTGTTGACGAGATTGCCCAGATTATCAAAGAAAGGGGAATGAACAATATGCTAGCAGAAAGAATCAAGGTTTATATTTCATACTTGCAATGAAGAATCTAATTACGCATGATACCTGAATTGGACCACAAATTGTTCAGACGATCAGAAAGCTCCTTTCGTTGTATGATGAATTGCACTTGTGTATTGCAGGCATTCCTAAATCGCCTTGTTATAGAGCATGGAAGCATTGACCTGGAATGGCTTAGGGACGTTCCCCCGGACAAAGCAAAGTAAGCTAGCAGCTTTGAAATAATATTTATAATTTGAAAAGATAAATGTACTTACATATTTTTAAAATTCTCCAGAGAGTATCTATTAAGCATTAGGGGTTTGGGTTTGAAGAGCGTAGAGTGTGTGCGGCTATTGACGCTTCATCACCTTGCCTTTCCAGTAAGTGTATGCTCAATTACATTGCCCTTAGTTTTAAGATAATACTGACATTTCTATCTGCTATGTTTTCAAAAGGTTGACACCAATGTTGGCCGCATAGCAGTACGATTGGAGTGGGTACCTCTTCAACCGTTGCCAGAGTCACTTCAGCTACATCTGTTAGAACTGTGGGTGTTCCAATTCCTTTTATACTTTCCGTTAACAATGTGGCACTAGTTATGTTATTTGTCCAACTGCCTGATTAATTGGAATAATTATGCTGCCTCTGTATGCAGATACCCTGTATTGGAGTCCATTCAGAAGTATCTGTGGCCTAGACTGTGCAAGCTTAATCAAAGAACACTGTATGTCTAATATCCCAAGAGATGGTCAAATTTATTTTTGTAATATTCATATAGACTACCCCTACCTTCATTGACTAATGTGATCGACCATTATTACAGATATGAGCTGCATTACCAAATGATAACATTTGGAAAGGTATGATAAACATTCCTTTTGTAACTTTCATACTCAAAGAAGACCATGTAAATTTTGTGAGTTATATGTGAATGCGATAAACTCATTTATCAGGTATTTTGCACCAAGAGCAAACCAAACTGCAATGCATGTCCAATGAGGGCAGAATGCAGACATTTTGCAAGTGCATATGCAAGGTAATGTACACCATTCAATACTTACTCCATGTGAGATACTAGATATATTTGAATTGATTATTCTGACGCAACATTAGTTACATGTTATGTATAGTGCCGAAACCATAGAATAATTTTTCTATAGGATTCTTTAGTGGTATCAGATATGACACTTCAAGACGCATAATATTCGGAGTTGAAAATACATATACTAAACCCACCAAAATTTGACGGTTAAAAGTGACGAGAGTTATAATTTGATATGGCATTTGAAATTAAATGGAAATGTTTTATACTTTCCCTGTAGCTTAGTCGTGTATCTTATGACGTGTGTTTATATTTTAAGATGATTGAATCCGATCAATATGCATGCAGTGCAAGACTAGCTCTCCCAGCGCCAGAAGAGAAAAGCATAGTCCCTGGAGCAGAAAATGAAAAATATGATCAAAAAACAATGAGAGAACTGAATACCTTGCTGTTGCCATCAACTCTTCCAATGCCAGATGAGAAAAGCATAGTCTCTGCTGCAGAAAACAAAGCTGCTGGTCAAAATTCAATGAGAAGCATGAATAAAGTGCAATTACATTCATCTCAAGCTAGTAAAACCTCTATAAATTAATATTGCTGGGACTGTAAAATTTTATTAATTTAAAGAGGTTATTAATTTATCGAGAGATAAATTTAACTTGTTTATACCGAGTCGGGACCGAGAAAAAGTATTAATTTATCGATGTTATTAATTTATCGAGTATTAATTTAAAGAGGTTCTACTTGTACTACAGGCACAAGATCTAGAGTTAGCAACTCTCAGCCTATTATTGAAGAACCGGCTTCACCAGAGCCAACTATTGAATTTCCAACCACACCAGAGCCAGAATGTGCACAAGTTCCAGAATTCGATATCGAGGATACTTTCTATGAAGATTCAGATGAAATCCCGACTATCAATTTTAGTATGGAACAGTTCACTCAGAATTTGCAGAAGGTGATGCAAAATACAGAAATAGAGGAGGGTGATATGTCAAAGGCCTTAGTGGCATTGACACCAGAAGCTGCTTCAATCCCTGTGCCTAAACTTAAAAATGTGAGCCGACTCAGAACAGAGCATCAAGTGTAAGGAAAATTTCGTAATTTGAAATGATGGACAATTAATCATCCACAAACACTACAAACATTAAGTAGCCAAATCGTGTTGTACTTGTGTCCAAGACATCAGGCAGCAACATGCAATATTACCTGAAACTTGCCAAAATCATTGGGAAAGTAAATTAATTGTTGTATGACCTGTTTGGTAAATCTTAAAAGCATCTAATACACATGTCTTTGTGTACAGGTACGAGCTTCCAGATTCACACCCTCTAATTGAAGGGGTTAGTAACATTTCATCTGCTTTTTGTTGCAACTTATGTGTTATTCATACAAGGTTACTTTCCTTGCAAAACCATAATTTTAAAATTTGCAGATGGATAAAAGAGAACCAGATGATCCCTCCCCATACCTACTTGCAATATGGACCCCAGGTAAAAGAAAATACATAAGCGTAAGATCTCACAGGACCTTGTAGAACATTTTCTGCTGGCCTGAAATAGTGATGATACCAAATCTTCTATTGTCATGAAAGATGTTCATTGATTATTACTGTATGTTTGTATCAGGAGAGACTGTGAATTCAATTGACCCACCAGAAAGGCAATGTGGCTACCATGAAACTGGAAAACTATGCACAGAGAAGACTTGCTTATCATGCAACAGCATTCGGGAACAGAAGTCCCAAACTATCAGGGGCACTCTTCTGGTATTAATACTATCACAATAGCATAACATGGAAACAATCTAAAACATATTAATTGGTTCTAACACAAAACGTTATACCAGATACCCTGCAGAACGGCTATGAGAGGAAGCTTTCCACTTAATGGCACATACTTCCAAGTAAACGAGGTAGTGACACAATCAACACTTTAGCTCGCAGCTCAAAGAAAGAGCTCATATTAGATGAATGGACTAAACTCTTAAAAAATTTCATGTGAAGGTATTTTCGGACCACGAAAGCAGCCTGAACCCAATTGATGTTCCAAGACAATGGTTGTGGAACTTGCCAAGGAGAACTGTGTATTTTGGAACATCCATACCAACTATCTTTAAAGGTGAATAGAAACCACACGTGCATAAGCATATTAGATTTCATTGAGAAAATATTAACATGTAATCTCTCTTTGTTTATCAGGGCTGACAACCGCAGGAATTCAATATTGCTTTTGGCGAGGTATGTTCCAATTTCAAACTGTTCTCGTTTTAGGTGTTTCATCAACAAACTTTAAGTCAAGACACAAAACATAAAATAAAATAACCTTTATTTCATGCTCATAATGGAGTTTTCATGTTCTTCTGTTTCCAGGGTTTGTGTGTGTTAGAGGATTTGACAGGGAAACAAAAGCACCCCGCCCCCTTATGGCCAGATTTCACTTTCCCGCAAGCAAGTTAGCCAGAGGGAAAGGAAAGTTTAATGACGAGTAACCTGAGCCGAAGGGGGAAAAGGAAATACTGCTACTGCGCTTACTACTACCATCAGAGCATGGCCTTGGTGGGGAGCAAAATACAAGCTATGCAGCGAATCATCAATGATAATAAAAACATCAGGAATATGACATTTGTTGTTAAGTAGGAGGACAAGGCTCAAGGTGTTACAGACTTTATCGTGGATAGAGAATTAGTAGAGATGAACGCCCTTCAAATTAATACTAGCACTTGGGGGTTTAAAGATATTTCTGTCAATCGTTATTTTCTTTTTATCTATTTCCCAATAATTATTTTATTAATGACTAAAAATGGGGCAGTTCTTCTAATCAAAAACTTTTGGCCTAATTGCGTATTGATTAAAGAATTTAATGACCAAAGTAAAGGATAAATGCATCCATCCGCCCGTCCATCAGAAAAGAGTCTTTATTGTAGGCAAATTAATCTAATGAAGTTGAGGAGAATCTTCTTCTCAGTTGAGGTAATTATTACACCATAAATTGACTGTCCTGGCAGATTATGGGTGCTTGACTAAGTGTCCGGTCGGTTCCCTTGACGATATATCCCACCTTCTCTTATTTTTAGTTTAGTTTAATCCCATATTATGCTGCAGCCGTTCGGTTATGTAAAAATCAAATTTTGTTACCAATGCAAGTTGGCAACATATAAGTTCGGTTTGGGTGCTTTGGTGTTCACATTGAGGTATCTGACTGTAATACCCGTCGTGGGTATAAGAGATTTCTTGTAGTGGAGATGCAGATTAGTGCACTTTGCACCCCACGCGAATTATAGAACTCAACCTATCTTCTCCATTTCAATCGTTTAGCAACCAACAGCAATGACTCCAGCGTTGCAACTCATCTCGCGCTAATTATATTACACAAAATTTCTTCCTGATGTTTACACGATCAAGGCAGAAGGGGGTGGTACCACATTAAACGATGAACCATTAAATCGAAACACCTGGATATACTAAACGGGCAGTAATGATTTTCACGAGTAAGTCTCATCAACACAATCCTCCTGCGCACCCAAACGGATACACGGACAAAAAATCCTTCCGCTGACCACCGTAAATAAACATGTTCTCACTTATCCTTCCGCGGACCACCGTAAATAAACATGTTTCTCAATACGCTGTAGACTCCCTTCTCCACACACGATATAACTCAACCCATGTTTTAACACATCGAACCACAGGAATTTGGTTCTCTAACATCATTGAATTGCCGACTAATTCTTCGGATTCAGAATCACGAACAATCGAGTAATCGTGTAAGAAATGCAGCAAATAGAGACCATCAACGACGATGACACGAGCAAGATTCTGGACATCAAGATTGAGTTACTAACCTCTTGGCGTTGTTGATTAAGAAAAATTCCTGACTGCGCCACGCTTTCGCTTCTACATAGAGTAGAGATCAGAGCGAAAATGGTGGGGAGGACCGAGGCCGCGGTGCCGAGGGGCGTAAGCTTCTGGTTTCGCTTCGGTTAAGGTGCTCAGCACTCCGAAAAATGGATGTTGGAATGTTGAAATAAATATCAAAAGTTATTGTCCAAATCCCATCTTTTCTCACTATTTTCTGAACTGAAAACGGAGCTGGACGCCAAATTCTATCTTCTTTTTTCCTCAGCAAGAAATGTATTTGTCAATATGTTGTTATGTGGTAGAGAGCCTGGCTAGAAGAAATGAGAATGAGTTTGGGCATGTTAAGAATCTGGTTTTTTGTCACATTGATATCTTCATACGATCCTAAATCGGCAGGTTGTCACCAAGCAATTTCAATGTTCTTGTACCGCCATTTCAATTCAGATTGGACCTGGCGGCGCTACATTTCTCTGCGGGTTTGACCTCCGATCGAGTAAGTTGGAGACGTAGAATCTCGATAAGAGAAGGGTAGGGCATTCTGGGTAGTCTGGAGTAAGTGGACGTCTAGACCTCAAGACCTGTTTGAGGATACAATTTATGCGTGTCTTTCTTGCTTACTTTGCCTTTACTTGCTCTCCATATCTGTTTGTTTTTCTTTTTGTGTTGTTTTCGGTGTTGGTCGTGGATATAACCGGTCTGCCCTTTCGATACGCTATTTGTGTCTCGCGTTGTTTGCCTCTTTTTGGTGATTTGTCTTGCTAAGGATTTCG
>JAYMSH010000456.1:0-11142 GCA_036897905.1 Aragoa cleefii | reverse complement strand
TATTATATATATATCATCATCGTACTACTTGTTAATTTAGCCGCAAATCTTTGAACATAAATCCCTTTGGATATAGTAATTATTCAGCATCTACCAAACCGAACCAAACATAAGTAATTCATGCTCATATCCAGTGTATGAAAATGATAAGATTTATATAGTCATATCTTTAAAAAAACTGTTTTTGTAAAGACCCCCGGCTCATAAGCAAAAATAAAGACGAAAACAAAAACAAAAACAAAAACTAACAAACATAAACAAAACCAAAAACAAAAACAAAAACGCAAAAGCCTTCAAAGAGCCACTTAAGAGCGCCGGGGCATCCGATACTAAAAAAAAGGGGGGTTTACCTAAAAAAGTAACCAGAAATAAACACTATGAAGATCGTCGGGGCACCTGGTACTCACAAAAAGGGGGTTTACTGTAAATTTACCTGAGCGAAATCCCTTGACTAGAAATTTCGATTTACCTAATGCACCGCTGTAATGCGCTCCGCCGACAAGTACCAAAAGCTGTACCCAAACTTGAAAAACAATAGTACTATATTATATACTCCTGCGGACCTAATAAAACACGGAAATGCTGACAAATCTTTACAATGGATTTTCTCACAAAATCACAATGCATGTCAATTGGTGTACCACACATAATTTGCCATTTAAATTTTGTAACTGTTGAAAACCACTTAGTAGTACAAAACATAGTGTGGCTCGACTTGACAATGGTCTAAAGTGAGTGAAAACGTTTTGACTCGATCTATTTTTGAATGCTATAAGCTCCTGTGATTCTTTTAAATCTATCGAACTAATTTGATTCTGAAACATCTAATAGGGGTGAGTTTTGTATTTTTTTTTTCAATAAATCATTTGAAATGTTTTTTCATATCGGAGCGAATATTCAAAAGCTCAATTTGGAAGTTTGAGACCCGACATGACTAATTTTCTTAGTAATAATTATTTTGGAAGTTAGGCTGATTCAAATGAAAATCTCATGCACGGGGACAATAACCCTAAGCGTCCTCACTTAAGGAAAGTTTAGGATTTTATTAATTAAACCCTAACGATTTTTCTATTACAACTCTTTATGTTCAGTATGAAAATAATTTACATATAAACTTTTGATTTGGGATCAAGCTTTGAAAAAATACAAGCGGGTTTACAACTTGAACTCGGAGTCGTCATATTTAATGTTGGCATCATCTTGATGAGTTGATACCCCCAACACCAATTAACTAATTAAACTGCAGCCGAATTGAATTTACATCCTTGAGCTTAAAATGCAAATAGCTGTGAAAATGAAGAAACGTACCCACGCACCCGCACATTATTTTTGACATTTTTAATATGCGCTTACGCTTTTATTGGCGCTCTGATTTTATGTGTTCTAGGCTAAGAACCACTTACTGGTGCGGGTTCGCATTAATGATTACCCGTTGCAACAGTCACAGAAAAACACTAATGTTGTGAGTATAATTATAAAATACATGGAAACATTTGATTTTTAGAAATCTGGACAGATTTAATTTATCCGTACGGGAAAAACATTACAGACGGGTCAAAACTATGTTTGAAAAGCCAAGCGTAACACCATTCTTAATCATCGTTCAACAAAGTTTACTACGTACCTTTACAAATCCTGGTCAATTCATGATTTATTATTATTTAATTGATTACTTTTATTATTTATTTAGTAATCAATAATAATCAGTAATCAATAATAATCACACTCATGTTTTACTTTTAACTTGAACATACACCATTCCATGCACAATCTTTTGGGGAAAAATATCCCATATCAGTTTCATTATAGTATTCAAATTGTGGAGCAAATTTATAATTCCATCGAGAAAGTGAGTGATATTTTCACCTCTACATACTAAAACTAAACATGCAGGGATTCGTTTGGAAAAAATCCATTTTATATACTCTAGTGTGTGATCGTACCGTTTTAAGTATCTTATTGTGACTTTATATATTTTAGATACTTTAGTGTGTGTTTGATTTACGGACGTACTTTGTTGGATATGATACCTAATGGGGTGTTCAGGGAGAAGTTGTGAGTCGCACCTATCAGTCAAAAGTTGAGAGAAGGGAGATTGCGCCGGTATGGGCATGTGAGTAGGAGACGTGTAACGGAACCTTTGAAGCAAGTTGAAGGGCTTCAAGTCGAAGGGAGAAGAGGTAGAGGGAGACCAAGGCGGACTTGGGAAGAGCAAATCCGTTTAGACTTAGCGGAGCTACATCTCTCTGCGGATTTGACCTCCGATCGAGCGAGTTGGAGAAGTAGCATATCGATAAGAGAGGGGTAGGACCAGATCCCAAGCCCAGTTCGAGGATACAAACTCTGTGTGTCTGTCTTGTTTTTGTTACTTTTGTTTTGTTTTTTGTGTTTCTGGTTGGTGGTTGGTGTTCTTGTGTTTTTATTGTTGTTGTTTTGTGTAGCCTTAACTTGCTATTCCTAACTGCTTGCTTTTCTGTTTGTGTATTTTCGGTATAAACCGTTCCGTTGTCTTCGTTTTTATGCGGTAGTTTTTGTTCGTAAAGTTTTTATGTCTTTTACTATATTCTTCCTGATCTTTTCATAACCAATTGCTTCGTGTTTATTTGTTTGTTGTTTGTGGTTTGTTTTTCTTCTGAATTGTCAGTTGTCCCCATTTTGACGGTCAATCTTTTTACTTTTTAACTAAAAAAAAAGAAAAAAAAAGAAGTAACGGTGAGCCGGGGGCCTCTTTCGAAAACAGTCTTCTATTTTTAGTGTAAGACTGCATACATCTAATCCTCCACATACCATGTCTATGGGTGGGAGCTTGGATTTGTTGTTGTTGTAGTTGCGATTTCTTTTTGCCCGTTTGCTTGTTAGCTCTTGTATTTGGTTACAGTCTGGAGTCAAAACCGAACAAGTGGATCGGTTCCATTATATTAGATTAATTTTTGTTGCAGTTGTAAATCCGGACCGAAATCGTTCATCAAAGTTTCATTGAATTTCACTGGTTATGGATTTGGTTTGCATAAAGTCCAACCATTTGCCATGCCCAGACCTATTTTGGAAAGTCCACCATAAACACTTTCAAGAATTTCCCCTCCTCTGCGCCTGTCATCATCTATAAATAGATGTCTTCCTTTTACTTGATTGATTTAACCCAGTGGCTTAGCTTTCATTTTCATCTTTTTCACACTAAAATTGCTCACTCACAAACATACCCACCATTACCGAGAAGTTGGGTGTCAATGGAGCTCTTATTAAGATCATGGATTGTTGTTTACAGTTACAGTGTACTAATTGTGCTTAGTTATTATGCATGGAAAATCTTGAATTTTGTTTGGATTAGGCCAAGAAAGCTGGAGAAATGCCTGAGGGAGCAGGGGTGGAAGGGTAATTCGTACAAGGTTTTGTATGGTGACTTCAAAGAGTTCAGCTTGATGACTAAAGAAGCCAAGTCCAAGCCCATGGAATTCTCCAATAATATTGTCCCCAGGGTGATGTCCTTTGTTCATAAAACCGTCGTAAACTATGGTATGATGATTGTACAAATTCAAGCTGTCATCTTTCTGTATGTTGAGTTGTGATTTTGTGGTCTAAGTATATTGGAATCTGAATAGCATTGCTGTTTTCTATTTTTAGTTGAAAACTAGTAAACTGTGTTAGAGGCCTAGGAGATAGTGGATCTTCTATCCCACTCTATGTCCAAAGTTATGAACTAAGTGATATGCTAGAGAAAAATAAAAGAGCGGTAGATGTGGCTAGAAACGTGATTATAACCGAGGCGGAGGTGGGACTAGGAGGCAGGTAGGGGCGGTCGCCCACCTAACTTTGGAAATTTAAGGCAAAAAAAGAAAGGTTTATAGGTATTTTGTATCTCCGAATCTGAGATTTCTCTCTTTGCCCTCCATAACTCGATCAAAATTGAGATCCAAAGTTCGTCCCCGATTATAACTGTAAGCTAGTTCTCATATTGTAAGAAAAGTTTACCGTATTACTATGAAGAGACTGGCAAGGTCAATTGTTGAGAAGGGCGTGTTTGATTTCCTTATCAGTTGGTCTGAGACTGGAAGTTGATCTGTTTATGACAGCTTATAGAACTTCGGTCTATTGTGTCCTGATACAATAGTAGATCAAGTGTGTAGCAATGTAGAACTTCTGTCTGTCTATATTGCAAACCATTTAGTGGTGCTTGTTTGCAAAAATTTCTGATTTTGGGAAACTAATTATGTAGAAAACAATATTTGCAAAACCAACTTCTCATAATCGGGAGTGAAAAAAGATTAGGTGATTTTTAGAATCAACCTCTCCGAATGCGAAACTTCTGCACACTTCCTAATGGTTTCTTTATGCACCGAGATTATATGTTTATGATACAGGATTCATAGTTTCATAATGGAAGTGCAGGTAAGAACTCCTTTATGTGGTTTGGACCACGACCGGCAGTACTTATCTTTGACCAAGAAGTTATAAGAGAGGTTTTGTCGAAAAGCTACATTTTTCAGAAACCTTCTGGTGGTAATCCATTAGGAAGAATGCTGGCAAGAGGAGTAGCAACCTACGAGACGGATAAATGGGCCAAGCATAGAAGATTGATCAACCCTGCTTTCCAGACCGAGAAATTAAAGGTAAATTTTTATTTTAAACCGTTTGGGAATTGGGAAACATTTGCGAAGAAAACCAGCACTATATGGGAAAAGGACTTTTCCATTTCCAAATAAACATGATTTGTACCGACTCAATCGACCAAAACAACAAAAACTGCTGCTACAAGCTAGAGTCTTAAACTGGAAACCAGTTCAAAGTACTACAAACACCATTCAAAGACCTATGCATCATGCACCAATGTATAGAGTTCTGGATAATTTCCTTTATCACTTCTATTTGGGATACAGTTCTATGCTGAAAAAGTAGTAAATGCCTGCTTCTCCAAAAACTGTATATGGTCTTGAACAACTTACTGACAATACTTTTACCCTTAGTCCTTCGCAGCAGCTAAGGTAACTCTTGGCTCCACCCCTTAGGCTGGTGATCAATCCCTATCCATTGCGAAACCTTCATCCAGATCTCTCAAAGCCCATAACCACTTTGCAATATTGGCTTGATTCCAGACACTATCCCATGCTATCAGAGCCTGCCTTTTTTGAGCTAGCATCACATAAACCTTCTGCAGATACTTTCAATGTGCTTAATGACTTTTTTGAGTTGACAACCCAGTTCTCTTGATTAATTGTATTGTCTAATAATAACTCAGAAACTTAGAAGACCATTTCCTAATTCTCAAAGCTATCAGCTAGCAGTTTGAGGTCACCAAGAAAGCAAATATGATCAATTTTGAGCTTAGCACACTTAAGTTGGTAGTCTAAGTCGAGACGTCTTTGAGGAACAAAGTGGCAGGGGGGGTCTTTCACTGCATTGCACACATCAGCCCCTACCACATCGTATACTGCCTTGAAACCATCTATCTCCCATTTCCGATAGAGATTTCTTAATTTCCCTAGACACATAGACACAATGTCAATAGTATCCTGAAAAGTAGAAAAAGTGCCTGTCGACCCTCTATTGAAGCCGAGTGCATCCTGTTCAATGTCCTCAAGAGAAGTAAGCTCAATTCCCTCCATTCTCCACAGTTCAACAAACCAGCATTTTCAAGATGATGTTGATTGTATACTTCAGTTATGAGAATTGTGATGCGAAGTTACATTGTTTTCTGTTGTTTGCAGTAGTTATAAGATTGTTTTCTCCTGATTCTACAGCATATGCTTCCAGCATTTTACTTGAGTTCCACTGATATGCTGAGCAATTGGAACAAGATTGTACCGAGTGAAGGACAGGGCGAAGTGGATGTGTGGCCATATCTTCAAACCCTGACTAGTGACGCAATTTCACGAACTGCTTTTGGCAGTAGCTATGAAGAAGGGAGAAAAATATTTGAACTTCAGAAAGAACAAGCTCAACTTCTAGCTCAATTAGCACGCAAAATTTACATTCCGGGATCAAGGTAGTCAGCTGTTCTTCCTGGAAGTTGAAACTGTTACATACCTAGTTTGTTATACGGGGAAATGACTGATTTGAGAAGTAGAATTATAGAATGAATTAGTATCTGATAATTATTAGAAACCAGCATATTATGGTCCTTTTCAGGTTTATAAAAGAGTGTTTTTTTTTTCTTTCTTGTTTCAGTCAAATGTTCAGTCGTAGGCTTGTGGATCCTTTCTCGTATGGAGATCGGAACTTGACTATTGAAAATTCTGCATTCTGTCAGGAACCTTCTTATTTGTTTATATTTTCATTCAATTCTAATGCTTGACACAACTTATTAACATTCTGTATGCAGATTTTTGCCTACGAGAATCAACAGAAGGATGAAGGCTACTACGAAGGAAGTTGAGTCATCTGTGCTCGGCATTATCAGTAAAAGAATGAAGGCAATAGAAGCAGGGGATGCTAAAAGTGATGACTTATTGGGCATACTATTGGAATCTAACCTCAAGGAAATCAAGCAACATGGGAATAAGTTTGGAATGAGCATGCGGGAGGTGATCGATGAGTGCAAACTCTTTTACTTTGCAGGTCAGGAGACGACCTCAAGCTTGCTCGTGTGGACAATGATTTTGTTGAGTAAGCACCAGGACTGGCAGGTCCGGGCCAGAGAGGAGGTTCAGGAAATTTTTGGAAGAGAAAAACCAGAGATCCAAGAGCTCAACCACTTGAAAGTAGTAAGCAATTAAATTGACCCTATGTACCTACCCTCATTGATTTATTCGAAATAAAGTTAAAGAATTTTTTTTGTGTTACATGATTCATGTACTTAACATTCTTTCTGGGCAGGTAAGCATGATATTTTACGAGGTTTTAAGATTATATTCACCTATAATGTGGCTCACACGAGTCACTGGGAAAGAAAGTTCATTAGGACAAGTAACACTACCTGCAGGGGTGCAACTTATGTTGCCAGTACTATTGTTGCACCATGACCGCAAAACATGGGGCGATGATGTCAATGAATTCAACCCGGAGAGGTTCAGTGAAGGAGTTAGTAAGGCAACGAAGGGCCAGCTCACCTACTTCCCATTCGGATGGGGCCCTAGGATATGCATTGGGCAGAGCTTTGCGATGTTGGAAGCAAAGATGGCGCTGGCTATGATTCTACAGCATTATTCGTTCGAGCTATCTCCATCTTACTCACACGCTCCTCATCAACTGATAATGGTTCAACCTCAGCATGGGGCACACTTGATGCTGCAGAAACTATAGCTTGATGCACCGAGAACTTAATATTTGTTCCATGCACCTTATATGTTTTTGATAAAGTAATGTTCTTGTAAACCCTATAGTTATATATGTACTTTCAAGCTTTTGCTTGTTAAAGTTTGCGATTTTGTAAAGTTGCTTCGTACATACATGGTTATCTAAATTCCAATATTCTGTTTTATCAAGTGCAATTGGTCTTATGGAAATGTTGTTGATGTGATATTAGTTGAGTTCCTGATTGTTCTATTATTATGTTCCGAGATGACTGAGGATTTTGTTTTGTGGGTTACAGGCCAGAATTCATTTTCATGGTTTGGACCGCCACCTGCAGTACTTTCTTTGAACAAGAAGTTATAACAGAGGTTTTGTCGGAAACCTACGTTTCCCAGAAACCTTCTGGTGGCAATCCTTTAGGTAATAATGCTGGCATTCCACGCTCCATTAACGAAAGATTTTTGTAGTGTTGTTCAGTACGAGGCGACGATATTAGAACACCATCTGGAACATAGTTTTAGAACAGCCCCCTCAAGCAGTTCTATATGTACTTTGAAAATTTCACCCTTATCCTCTCTTTTACTTGTCATGATTGAATAGAGTCTTGCATTCCTTGCCTGACAAGTTCTGTAATCTTTCAATTTCAATCCATTTCCGTTTTACATTCAAAATGAAAATTCCACACGGAACATTGAACTTTCTACATGGAATCTTCATGACGCCTCAATATTTTAGTTTCTCATTTCATGAGTTACACACATTTTAATCCAATTTGAAAAGTACGGGTAAATTTGTTTTTCTTCCGGGATAATGTGAGAAATCCGTGGTCACTACCCTTTAGATGTACGGTGCATGGGGTAAACCTCTCGGAGTCATGCAGTAGCCTGCAAGCCACTTAAATTAAAGTAAACCACACATAACGTGAGATTTAGAAGGCCTAAGGCTCATCGTACTTCATGAAATTTTAACCTACAGTAAAAATAAAGTTATATATTGATCCTTTTAACCGGCTAAGCCACACTCTTACGGGTGAGATAAAGAGATGAAATTTAACGCAATGGAGCTAGCCAAGTCAAACTAGAATTCCGGACTAAATAGTGGTCTAACTTCCCGGTCTCCGTCACTAAATTTTCTAATTAGAGAGACCAACATAGAAGGAAATATCTTGGAAAGCAAGCCAGCATATTATCTTCTCTGCTTGTATAAATTCACACCTAGCCCGAATGGGAATCATGGTTACATAACATATACATAATTTCTTCAAATTACATCTACCCCATAACAAAACAAAGAGGGAAAAAAGATTATGGACATACTGCAAAGCTTGGTGATACTTTTTAGTGCTTCTTTTGTATTAGTGTAAGCATGGAAATTCTTGAATTGGGCCTGGTTTGAGCCAAGAAAGGTCAAGAAATGCTTGAGGCAGCTCGGTTTTAACGGAAATTCGTACAGATTTTTAATAGCAGACTATACAGAAATAGCTACAATGGCTAAACAGTCCAAGCCCATCAACTTTTCCAATGATATTGTGCCTAGAGTCATGCCCTTGTTACATGAATCTGTCCAAAAATATGGTATGTAAAAATGCATGAATTCTCACTTTTCTTGTATCTGTTGATAAATAACTTTATGCATGCTGGTTTCGACAAGGTTATAATTCTATTAAGTGTACTTGGTGATGAATCTTGCAGGAGAGAATTGCTTTATCTGGTTTGGTCCAAAACCCACAGTTCTAATCACAGATCCTGAGATGATAAAAGAGATGTTGGCGAAGAATTACGTTTTTCAAAAGCCTTCTTCTCCATTAGACAAACTGCTAGCACACGGTCTAGCAGCCTATGAGACGGATAAATGGTCCAAACACAGAAAGCTGATAAATCCTGCTTTTCATCTTGAGAAACTTAAGGTAATTATTCGTTACTTTTCAACAAAACCTGTCATACAATGTGGAGAAACATTGATAAATCCTGGATTTGCTTGTGAACTAACTTTTATTTGTGAATACCGGGACATAATAGACGATGGATTGGCCGAGCTAATAACCATAGAGATAACAAAAAAGAAAAAAAAAACTGACTTTTATTTGTCATGCAGCACATGCTTCCGTCCTTCCACGAGGGTTGTAGCGATATGCTGAGCAAATGGGAACAGATTGTACCGAGTGAAGGCTCATGCGAATTGGAGTGTGGCCATATTCAGACCCTGTCTAGTGATGCAATTTCGCGGACATCATTTGGTAGTAATTATGAAGAAGGGCGAAATATTTTCGAACTTCAAAAAGAACAAGGTGGATGTTGATTTGTGAAGATTGGAAGAGATGAAATCGGGGAAGAAGAGAGAAACCAGAGAGACGAAAATATCTGTATTGTAGAATGAATTGAAATGAGTACAGAATTGGGGATCGGGGATGGTTTTATGTTAACAGTGTAAAGTAGAGTACAACTCTACAAGCATGAGGTACAACATCTATTAAACTAATTAAAACACTAATTATTACTCTAATTATACTCTAACAGAGTAAGCCAGCCACCTTGAAATGGCCGTAGCTGCAGAGTTTATGAGAACAAAATTCACATATTAATTATTTTCACTTATATAAACATGACTACAAATTCTCATTAACAACTTTTACCTTAGTTAAACTCAGAAATGTCTCGTTTTAATTCCTTGGCAATTATACTAAACAAAAAACTCAATAAATAGAAACCCACATTTAAAAGTATTTTCACAATTTTCCCTATGGCATTATGACTTAAAAAGTGTAGAACAAAAATTATTCTTCCAGATATGTTTATACGGTCTTTCTTTAAGCATAAGCATTTCTTTCAAGACATGTACTCACGCGAAACTACCAATTCTGGTCTGAAAAAGGGGTCATGCTTTTAGCCCCCCTATTTAACATAAATTTATATAGAGTCTGCTGCAGAAAATATGGCCAAATTTTTCCTTTTTCTTTTTTTACATAGGGAGTGTCAACGATAACATCTCATAATTGACGAGATTAGTGGAAAGAGCGTGTTGCACATATATCGCCTTGGGAATTTCTTTTAAGTTTTAAACAGTCGCCTCTCCACCCTATTGTGAAAAATAAAAAATGAGTTCATCCACGGATTACAAATCTTGAGTAAGCCCCTGCTTGCAAATATCAAAATTTATGGGGGCATTTAACACAACAACTAGTGTTCTCATTCTAAACTTCAATCAGTTAAAAATATCTTAAATCACACTTTTAAACAAAATTGTATGAGTGGGAATCTAAAAGTATCATAATAAATCAACGAGAAGAAGAAGTTGACTTACCTAATAATAATGATGCAAAACGAGCCTGTACTTGTGGATCGGGTTTTAAAGACCGACCAACCAAAACACTGAAATTGCAGAGAGAAATGGTGTGACAGCCGAAGAAACCAATGCTGCATTTTGCCTGTTAACAAATTAAACGACGATATGTAGGCAGTAGGCAGATAATTTGTGAAGCCATCCATCATTGTTTCTCTTACTTTTAACAAGATGTTAATTGAGACGATCGAATCTTTTACATATTCTCAATAATTGATACTCATATATTGACATATTATTTTCCTTTGCCACCTTCTTCTAAAATACAAATATGATATCCCACAAGAAGATCGTGATAGATATTATTAGGTGACACTCTTGGAAATATGATACTCCACATTAAGTTTTTTGTTTGATTTTTGACTACTTTATCTAAGAGAAGATAGCATATGGAATAAAGAAAATATGAAATGGTAGTAAAGAGAGAAGAAAAATAGGATGCAATAACTAAGACCTATGAAGCACGGATCCAAATCCCCCGAGTATCTGGTCGGGGACGCCCCCGATCGATACACACGAAGACTTAATCGGGACGTCCCCGGTCATTTTTTGATTTTATTTTATTTTGTAAATTGA
>JAYMSH010000455.1:0-11143 GCA_036897905.1 Aragoa cleefii | reverse complement strand
TTTCTTTTGTTTTTTTTTTTTGCATATGAGCCGAGGGTCTCCACGGAAACAGTTTCCTTCGGGGTATGACTGCATATATCTTACTCTCCTTATACTCTGTTTACGGACGGAAATTTGGATACGTTTGGTTTGGTTTGGTTTGGTTTTGGACAAGAGGGAATGTGGGAGAAAGAGACGGTGTGAGCTGGACAAATTATTGGTTATTTTTTCAGTTATAAAGAAAATGGTGCCATATTGATGCTCGAATTATGCCATTTTTAAAAGTTAAGAATCGGCCAATGGAATTGGAGAGCCTTTTTTCGAGAGATATCAGCCGTTGGATTGGTGTATCGCCGAATTGTTTCGGAATGTCCGATGAGCAGATTCGAATCTCCTGTAATTAAAGAGGCTGAGTGATGCTAATTTTATTGTTGTTAGATTAGATGTACTAGTTTTGGTACAGTTGTTTTGACCTGGCACTGTTTGCTTCCAGGTGGGGCTCCACACCCATGTTCTTGGTGTAGATTTTTACTTGCATTGATGACCTCCAAAGGGCACTTTTTTCCCCAATTTTTAAAACATAACTAAACCAAATCCGAAAGAAAACTGTTTTCGTAGAAACCCTCCGACTCATATACAATTGGAATATTAATAATGGTTCCCCATTTACCGTCTATGGTGACTCAAACTCCCGACCTATCGGTTGGATGTGAAGCGTTTTGCCAACTGCGTCACGCTTCGTTGTCTTAAAACATAACTAAATGATTAATAATGTTATTTTTTTCATTTACCCGTGATAATTCGAATTTCATGAAATAATCATTGTTTAAGAGGACACATATAGCCACCTACATCGGTGACCACCAAATCATACTGTTAATAAAACTGTCGGTTGAATCGGACATGGCCAAGCTCTGCTTATTCGACAAGTAATATAATTTTTTGAATTATATTTTAGAATGAATTATATATAAACCCCTATGATATTTGAATCGTGCATATAATCTTCAAATGCATAAAAAAAAGTATAACTTAAAATTACCAGCGTCTACCTCTTTTTTCAGAATTTATTTGTTAGTTTGGCCAACATATATTATAAAAGGGTCATTTACATCTAAATTTTCAAAATGTATAGTATTCTTTTTTTTTATCTTTTTTGAAGAAAAGTAATACCATTCCAGATCTAAATTTTCAAAGTGTATAGTATTTTTTTTTTTTCTTTTGAAGAAAAGTAATTCCATTCCAGAGCCCAATGGGCAAAAGCTTAGTACAATCTGCTCCATTAACCAAATAATCATCAAAGCCTAGCTACACACTAAACAGAATAAAAGCTTTTGTCAGCAGCAATTTTGTAGCTACACTCAGTTCACCAAAACAAAAACTACACCAGGCACTGACTAAGAGCTCTTTTGTCCAGGATCTGCACTAAGATCAGCACACGACTCTGGCTCTAAAGCTGTCAACAGGTGGTTAGCACCATGAGTGTCCCATAGTATCAGTTGTGGTCAGTACCATAAGTGTCTCCCTTTTCCCAGTTATGTATCCCAAAGTTCAGCACACTTCGTGTTCGATGATTCCATAAATGCCAAGTTAGTTTCATAGGGGGCGGAAGATGAGAATACCATTTCTCGGAGCGGTAATTAAGATAAAGATATACTTCATCAGAAAAACCTCGATTTCTATTTTGTTTTCTCCTCTCGCTTCCTTCCCTTGACTAGACGCATTCAATCCATGGTACAGTTTCCTTCCTATGCCATTTTGCATGGCCAGGTTCAACAACACAAGTAACAAACTGAGGGACATAAGTCTACCTCCACCCTCATTGTGGTACAACAAGTTAGCTCCAAACCAAATAGTTTCATATGGAGAGGAAGATGATAATACCATTTCTCGGAGAGGTAATTAAGATAAAGATATACTTCATCGAAAAAAAAAAAACCTCGATTCCTGTTTTGTTCTCTCCTCACGCTTCATCCCCTCAACTAGACGAATCAATCTGTTTACTAGCAGCAATATGTTACTATACTGGGAGCTTAATAATCAATCCCTCTATCCATCAAATCATTCAGAGTATCCAGCTTAGAGAGCAAAGCTCAATCCAGTAACGCAAATCATAGTAATACAAATCAGTAATGCAATTCATACTATCCATCTTAGAGGACAAACCTCAATCCAGTAAAGCAAATCCAAGAAAATCAAAAGGTGGAGAGAGTTCAAGTTCAAGTGTCAATATTACCAAGTATGAATAGAGTCTAAATGTGTCAGCAGTAATACTTTCCCCTTACCTTAGCAGCATTACAAGAAGCTAACTAAACCAAGGGGAAATAATATACCTATTAACAACCCTAGACTCAGTTTTAACTCGAATAACATTTTTACTACCTGTGCGATCAAATGGTGCCATTTCTGTAGACTTTGTGTATATAAGCACCTAGTAGTTGTTCTTTTAGAGGCATTTTAAAATGAATGCATACTCCTGGACGGATTCCCAGTCTGTATTGTGCCCTACACTAGCCAAAATAGAACATCTACTTGTTGCTTATACACTAAATCCACCCCCACCCCCAATCTTCTGTCATGTCGTCTTGTTCTAGTCCTCCTGTTATCCGAACATTTTCTAGAAAACCAGGGGCAGACAATTAATGACATATAGACTTTTATAATATAAAAACCTGCCAAAGAGCTATATTCTTGAAGCTTATTTAAAGTACACACATACTCCTGGAGTAATAATCTTCTCAGTGTGTATGCTGTATGTACTAGCCTCAATCAGATAAATACATTGACATAGGTTGTTATACTATAACTCTTTGCTCCCCAAAAAATCTCA
Source organism: Aragoa cleefii (assembly GCA_036897905.1). Lineage (NCBI taxonomy): Eukaryota > Viridiplantae > Streptophyta > Magnoliopsida > Lamiales > Plantaginaceae > Aragoa > Aragoa cleefii. The sequence continues at coordinate 8,334 of JAYMSH010000455.1, read as the reverse complement.
TACAAGGCAGTAAACATAAATAACAGCATACACATAGCTCAGGTAACTCAGATAAAGGATACATTTAGGTCCCAATCCTAGGATAAGATCCAAGCTGCCTGCAATACTCCATCCCATTTTTTTATATGTATCAATCTCCCAACAACCTTTTGGATTATTTCTCTGACTACATGTTGGGTTGGTAGTTTCAGATCATTAAAGATACATTCATTCCTCATTCTCCATACACAATGCAGAATTTTAGCAAGGCTAGCCCCCAAGAGTCTGTGTCTAATGTTTTTCCCTTTACACTGTTGAATGCACCAAGCAATTTCGTCATTCCATTCCCTTGGCACTCTTGTGATCCATAACCATTGCAATATTCTGGACCAGATATTTTGTGTAATGGGACACTGAAAAAAACAGGTGATCCATTGTTTCTTGCCCCCCACACAAAGCACATTCAGTCCCACAATTTACTCCAAATCTGTTTAATCTATCTTTTGTTGCAAGTCTTCCCCAACAAAATCCAGAGAGAGAACACGACTTTTTGGTTGCTCCATTGTGCAGAATTAGTTTACTCCATTATGCCTGGCAGAAATCACCCCTTATATGCTTGTATACCTTTCTGATTTGATAATGCTCATTGCCTTTCATGTTCTCCCAAGTTTCAGAGTCAATCAAACCTTCCCTGCACTTCAGTACCCTCTTCAAAGTCCAAGAACATGTCTTCGGTAATTCCATTGTTTCTTTATCTTGCCTCATGATGTAATATGTATGCATCCACCTAACCCACAATATCTTTCATATTAGTTAAAATATTTTCTTATTAGTCTCCAGCCATACCAACCAATGCACCCGAATCTCAACCAATACTTCCCAGATCACAACCAATACACCCCGAGTCCCAACAAATACACCGAAATCTGAACTAATACCCTCCAATCCCAACCAATATCCCTCGATCCCAACCATTGTCATATAAGGTGTATTTGTACATTCATAGAAGTTTTCAAACCAATACCACGAAAACTCAAAGCAGTGCATCGAAAATCCCAACCAATACCTCTCGAATCCCAACCAATACTCCTGAATCTCAACCAATACCCCCAAAACCCAACCAATCCACATGGTTCGAGTTATTTCATGAAATTTGATTCGTTCTGTCACTCAAAAATATGCAATATTGATCTTGAACAATAGATATAAGTAAGGAGATTATTATGGTGAAGACGGCGAATTTTTTCACATAATGGAAAAGGAGAAATCAAGTTTTTCAAAATGGGAGTAAACTAATATGAAATGGAAGGAGAATAATATGAAAAAAAATTAGGCCATGGACTAATATGAAAGACACATCATGAGCTGAGACTTATAAGTAATTAACCCAATTTTTAGATACTTTTTATTGGATTCCCCGCTAGTGTTTTTGTGCTTGTACTACAAACAACGTAACAAAAAAAAAAAATAAGTTGTAAACAAGAAATACAAAACTTACTTGTAAAACAAGAACTCTTGGATTGAAGCACGATCACCATTCCCAACTCGAGCAAGAAAAGTAACACGAAAAAATTCAACATCTCGAACAAACTCGAACTTTAAACGAGGCGACGGTTTTTTCGTCTACCCTTAAGTTCGTTTATTCCGCCCCATCAACTTCCTGGCCTCGTGGAATAAGAACTCCCAAGGTACAACTCATAACTCTTATCAGAAGGCGAACCTTCATGGTGGTTTGGAAACTCATAACTATATGAAAGAATGCTTAGAAAAATGAAGAAGAGAATGTGATTGTTGGTGTGTTTGTGAGGTTGATTTGGGGAGCTATTTATAGCCCTCAAGAGCTCTCCCAACAACCATAATCACATTCATTAGGGGATGATGACAATGAATTGCCATGTTCAATTTTCAGAATTAATTTCCATGAATTTGCAACATTATGACATATAAGTTACAAATTTCAACATTAATTTTGCACATTACTTAGGAGCCATTAGCATTCACACTGATATTGGTTTTCGCAAGTGTTATACATCGTTTCGAAGCCTATTCCACATGCTACGCTACAACCTCGGGGACACCGAACACCGAACTATGATGCTCACGAATAAAAGTGCTTAAAGTAGTATATTCGATCAGTTTACGTTGGATTTAAATACCAACCAAAGTTAAACACTTGTGCTATTGGACTCAACAACCAATAACCAACAGATGATACATTGGTAATCGGGGGAGGGATATCTACGTCTGTTGCCTGCACATTTGTAGAGGAGTTGATATTGCTTCCACTTTTGGCAAGTAAATCAGCAACAACATTTATTAGTTTGTAGTATAATTGAGGTGGAAGAAAATTTGTTTGATGATTAGCTTATGGCATGCGTTGATGTGTTTCTTAAATTCAATTTTTCTATATTTAGCTTCGTCTGTTATTCTTATACTACTTGAGTTTAGTTTATTTCATGAAATGGCAGTATCTTTAAGATTACTACTTCATATAGTTGTTTCCGCCATGAGTCATTTGGTGATGTTATCCCACTTTTTGTATGTTTTAGCTCATTAGCAGCTCCGTTTTCCTAATAAATAGAGGGTAGTTTGATTTGTTGCAATCCAATGTCTATTTCTCATATGTACACACCATCCTCTCCGGAAAGGTTAAATACATGTATCACGACAAACAACTTACCCCAACAATCTATAAAGTGTTGACAAAGATATATCACCACGAATAAGAGGCCTCAATATATGAAATATTTACTCCACTATGTTGTGAAAGACATGTGTTTCTACAAATAACATGCCTCAATATTTGAAACATGTATCATGTTGTGAAAAACATATACCAATACAAATTGATAATATATGAAATAAGTATTAGGTTGTGAAAAACAATAACAACTTGTGTGAGAGCGTCTCACCGTGAGACGGTCAATTGAAAAAAAAAATTAGAAACTTTCATCCCCTTCTAAATGTGTGCGTTATTGTAGCGACATTATAGCTACATTGCCGCTACAGTGATTTAAAACAAAAAAGGCACCACCTGCTCCTCGACGGCAAGTTTGACGTCAACTCGTCAACAAACTCAGTCATGGCAGAAATTAAGAGAGACTGATTGGTCTCTGCCATGGGCAGAGTTCACGATCTTTGTTATGCTGCATTGCAGCCCATGGTTAACGACTTTGCCGGCCATGGAAGCTACCCATTTAATTTTTTTTTTTTCATTTTTAAGCTATTTTATGGTTTTTTTTTGGCAAATTGGATAGAATTTAGGGATTTTTAACAAATAGTCCTTATTCTTAGTAAAAAATTGTATATTAGCCCACAAATTTTCGAATTTAATCATTTGGATCACAAAAATCCTAGTTAATTCAAACATTGTCGTTTTTAGTTGAAAACTAATGGTTTTTTTTTCTTTTTTAATTTCTTAAATGGGTTCAACACATGGACTTTTAGGGGGTCACCCATCATAATACTACTCTTGCCCAAACAAACTTAACTTTTGAGTTCTGATGGGATATAGTGCATTAATGCTGGTAAGATCGCGCCATCGATACATGAAAGGTTGTTATGAAGGTTTTATATTAAATTCGCAAAGTTTTATTTCAATACCATAAGGTTCCATGGTTTTATCATAATGTTTTTATTTTTGGAGTTTAACAATTTTCCCAAACAAATTTTGGCTAACTTAGAAACATTTTTATATTTAATTAAAACCTTATTGTTTTTAATTGAAACTTTATTTATAAGGCTCTTCATCAATTTTACAAGGTTTAATTTAAAAAATTTAAGGTTTTGAAACATTACGATTTATGTTGTACCTAACGATTTTTATATTAAATATTACATTATTAATGTGAAACATCGTACTCAAGATTTCACGTTAACATAGCAAAGGTTTAATTTCAAAAGTTTAATGTTCCATATTTTTATCAGTGTTTCAACTGAATCACGTATTACTTATTAATACATTTAAAATTTGAACATTCATATTTTATGCTGAAAGATAACGATTTTAATATGTAACCTTATGTTTTTAAAGCGAACATTGTTGTCAAGGTTTCACGTAAATATTGTAAGATTATATTTTCAAAGCATAAGGTTCCACCATCAATACATGAAGGTTCCAACGCATGAACGTTGCCTGCAAGTTTTTTGTTAACAATGTAAGGTGGCATCTTCGGGGCGTACGATTCCATCACCATACATAAAATGTTAATTTTTTATTTTCTTAAGAAAATCTAAACGAGAGCAGCAGGAGAAAAAATAATAAATAAATAAATTTATTGTAGCGCGCGCGCTACTGTAGTAAATTTGATTCTGTAGTGACTTTAAACATTTGATTTGCAGCTTTCCGTCTTATGGTTAGACGGTCTGACACGAGGTTTTTCCTTCCAATAGTTGGGTGAGAGAGAGTAATTAAGATTGCTGAAAGTTGGGAGAGAACACGCATTGGAGGGGAAATGTTTTTCGTTCTTTTGATGTACATATGGCGCGTACAACTGACATGGTTTGTGACTCGGTCCATCCGGATGAAAAATAGGTGAATCATGTACTTAAAATTCTTCTTAATCAATTTTTGGACCCTATTTTAAAAAAAAAAACTTTAGACCGCTTATGTCACACCCCATATTTTAAATTAGCATTTTAGTACAAATTAGTGGACTTGAACGTGTTTACACCACGCTTAAGGCCAATTCTTTAGTTCGAAAGAAAGCCCAACACTCCTCTCTTTTTTCACAAAACACAGTAAACCCTCCAACACAAAAGTAAACTACGTTATTTTCCTCTCCCAATCGCCATTAAGTAATGAAGAAGAAGAAGAAGAAGAAGAAGAAGAAGAAGAAGAAGAAGAGTTAGGATTCCCAACCAACATCCTCCTTCCCAATCCCAATCAATCAGCAAGTAAGTGGTTTTTCTGTTTCACGTAATTCGAATTAATAGTCTAGGGTTTAAGATTTATGAATCTCTATGATTATGATGTTTGAATTATGATTTTTATTAGCATGACCATGATCTGATGATATATATTGGGAACATGGTGATTGGTGATTTTTGTATCGTGATCTATTACTAAATGATGTTATGAACAAATCTAATTTTGCCGATGATCAATGTGACAGGATGAATTTTCCTTGAATTTAGTTTCTCAGAGAATTAAGTAAAATCGTTGTACCCATTGTTGATCAATCGAGTACTAGCCAATAGCTATTGTATGACCAGAAAACAATGGCATTATGTTGTCTCTATGTGGGACCAAATTCTTTTATCTCTCAATGTGCTTGATTGATGAGTTTATTAATTTCATGATTTCATCAACTTCATGGGCTATCATTAGTTCATGAGTAACGTAGGACATGAAACTAGGAGCAGTAGTATTATGAACCGTGTTACTTTAATGGTTATGATTTAGGTTTCACTTTGTTGAAGCTATTTAAAGTGTACTAATGAATGCCAACACAGCATAGTTGTGTGTCGATAACTGTGTCCAAATGAGACTGACTGTGTGCCGAGAATTGTATGTCTAATTAAGAAAGGCTATGTGTCGAGGACTTTGTGTCCTTTTAAATAAGGCTTTGCGTCCAGATAGGGAATAGGTTGTGTGCCAACCCGGGAAGGCCTCGTGCAAGTAAGTTAGTAAGGCTTCGTGCATAGGAAATCAGTTGAAGAGAAATAATGTAAAGCATGACATGCTTAGAACTTGCCGGTTCTTTTTTAAGTGACCCACTTTAATTATAATGTTTTCAGGTATTGCTGTTGAACGAGCTTGGGTTGCGGGCGATGCTCTTGAGTAGTGATGTATCAGAACTCTAGGACTTTATATATGTCTCCATTGTATTTTTCTATGCGATTCACGTTTCCAATAACTCGTGTTAGTGCTTTGCATGATTTAGAAGTTGATAAGGTCAAGTCCATTGCGTTACTTCTCAGATACATTTTTTTACGCTGGGAACATGATGACTGGTAATTTTTGTATCGTGATCTGTTACTAAATGATGTTATGAACTAGTCTAATTTTGCCGATTATCAATGTGACAGGATGAATTTGCCTTGACTTTGGTTTCTTCGAGAAATAAGTAAAATCGTTGTATTCATTGTTTATCAATCGAGTACTAGCCAATAGCTGTTGTATGACCAGAAAACAATGGCATTATGTTGTCTCTGTGTGGGACCGAATTCTTTTATTTCTTTATTTCTCAATATGTTTGATTGATGACTTTGTTAATTTCATGATTTCATCACCTTCATGGCCTATCATTAGTTCATGAGTAACGTAAGACATGAAACTAGGAGCAGTAGTATTATGAACTGTGTTACTTTAATGGTTATGAGTTACGTTTCACTTTGTTGATGCTATTTAAACTATACTGATGAATGCCAAATCAATAAATTAAGAAAGATTGTGTGCCGATAATTGTGTGTACAAATGAGAAAGGTTGTGTGCCAAGGACTGTGTGTCCATTTAAATAAGGCTGTGCGCCCAGACTTTGTGTCCAAATAAGAAATATGTTGTGTGCCAAGCCAAAGAAGGCTTTGTGCAAAGTAAGTAAGTAATGGTTCGTGCATAGTAAAGGAATCGAAGAGAAATAGTGTAAAGTATGATTTCTTAGCTACTTGCCAGTTCTATCTGAGCTAACCCACTTTAATTACAATATTTTCAGGTATTACTGCTGAACGAGTTGGAGTGGCGGGCAATGCTCCTGAGTAGCGATCTATACCAGAACTCTATGACATGTTATGTTATAATAGACTCTTTGATGCATTAGATGATACCAGTAGCTCATGGTAATGCGCTTTGCATGAATTAGAACGCTCTAGTCGCCAGTTTATGAGATATGTTCAAGCATTTAAAGTCTCCCGTTTTCATTGGTTAACACATTAGTACGTTTTATTACGTTTGGCTAACAATGCACGCAAAAACTTGGGGGGGGGGGTTCCTAAACTTTAAGGAAGACGAGGTTAAAATGTAATTTATGTTAACTGTTCAGACTTCGCGGGTCGGGTCAAGGTTTTAACCCGTTAATAACTCGTTTCTCAGTTGGATGTTGTAGATTCCCAGTTTTGAGATGTTCTTCTCATTTTCCATTTTCATAACAAGTTTCTTCCTTGTTTCAATTTTCTTTCTGTAGTTTTGTTTGTTTGTTTGTTTGTTTGTTTTTGCTCAAATTCTCTGTGTTTTTGGATCACCTTCTCCAATTTTCCAATCATTTTCTGAATTAATTGTGTCTGGTCAAATTTTATACTATAATATCATTGTTTCTTAAACCCTAGGTTGCTATCGTGACGAATTCGAAGAACCTCCCACTGTATCTACTGATGATGATGATGTGGAAGTGAGCAGAGCCGGTGAATGAGCAGCGATTGATGATACATAAGTTTCTCTTTCTCGTAACGTCATCATTCTAGTTGTTTCTGAATCTCCCCGAGGTATGTTGTTTATGCTTCCTTTTAAACTTGCATTTTTGTGATTTCGTGTGTTTGGAAACTAAACGTCTGTGATAACTTTGTAATTCATGTCTAAGTGTTGTATTTTACATGTTTGAATCATTCATACGTATGTTGCCGGTGGTTATGGATATGTTAATGGAACCAAATCTGTTTATATTCATGATGTTTTCCTTTAAGCGTGTGATATTTTGCTATAAATAGCTGACGGTTTTGTTTCTACGTTTTTTATTTGTTTATGTAAAAAATATTCGATGTTAAGCTATTATTTCTTCCGTTCCAAACTCTTTTGCCAGTTAAGATTTTTTACGGTCAACAATTTTCAAATTTAATCATAAATTACTCATAAAGTATAATAATAAAAAGTTTAAGAAAGTTATATATATATATATAACATTATCTACAATTTTCATTTGGACAATATGGTCATCCTTATTATTCATGAAATTTGAAGTTCAAATGACTTCAATACGAATTACAACAACTTATGTGATCAAGGTGTTACAAATTTGTGAAGTACTACATAAGTATGAGTAAATATATCATATCAAAATAGTCACCTATGTTAGTGTCCCTATCATTGTTGAAATTTGAATTTAGAATGATTTCAACAATATATTAATATGGCCATGATACTTTGAAGATATAATGTAGCATCAAAACATGAATAAATTTATAATATTAAAAAAAGTCCATGTGACTCCACGATTTCACATTGATTTCATCTTTATCATTTTTGAAATTGAAATTGAAATTTATATTCAAATAACATTCAATATAAATTAGAACAATTAATATGGTTTTCGTATATGAAATATTATATAAAAAAATAAGTTGAATGGACAATATTAAGAAAGTTGATGTGATTTCACCAAATTTCACTTTGAAAATATCATTGTCCTTATCATCATTTTATAA
>JAYMSH010000454.1:0-11147 GCA_036897905.1 Aragoa cleefii | reverse complement strand
GCCACTTAACTTTGGGTTGTCAATTTGGATCGGATCCACAAATCTGACCCGGATCGGATCAGATCCAATCCATAATAAGAGCTTTGATTATTGGTGGATCTCGATACAATCCGATCCACCAATCCGTTTGGATCTGATCAATCCTCTAAAAATTAATATGACAAGTTTAGTCTTTTTTCTCATAAAAAATTTTTTGATCAAAAAATACAGTAATATAAGTGTATCCGAATCCAATCCGGATCGGATTGAATTTGGATCCAACTATATGATGATGGATCCGAAAGAGAATCCGATCCAAATAAATCGAATGCATTGTGGATCGGGTCGGATTAATCCATTTGACACCCGTTATTTGACTACCAACCAACCGCCAACTGTAAGGGAAAACATAGATCGAGTCAAGCAATTGACTATGAATGAGATGTTCGTTCAAGTCAAGGTTAAATATTAGAAACCTCCAATCACAATTCAATAGTCAAACGGTTCGGGATGGGTACCCTCATATCAAGTTTTGAAAATTCAAATTTGTGAAATACGAGTACCCGACTAAAAAATTGGAACCTTCCCAAACCCGACCACACCCATCCTAATGAAACTAATCAAATTGGACCAATATATAACTCTGTCCATTTAATAAATAACAATATTTCATTATTTATTCTACCTCTTTCATTTGCTATTCCTTCATTCTTTAGTCTTTCTTTATTCATTATGAGAAGTTACTCTGGGAGGTTGGGAGCATTTAATCTCCTGCGGGGTTTCTCAACATTTTACTTCTGTCTGAACACTTGAACTCTGAACACTCTTGAGTAAAAGAGAAGATAAAGGGAAACCCTACTAAGTTATTGCTGAACTACGAAAGATCTTTTCTCATTTCTTGTCTTTTCAGCTTGGTGTCGGTCAAACAGGCTTTTTTCCATGAGGTGTTGCCGGAATTCTTGATTCCCCGGCGAGATCATGGCAGACCGTTCTTGATTTATGGTATGGTAAACTTCTACTTTCCTTGTCAAGCGTTTCAAGAATTATTTCATTCATTTTTCTCAGAGACAATAATCCTTTTTTTCAGTATTTACATTTTTTTTTTGTTTAGTCATTTCACATATAGAAACTGTCAGAATGTTAATCTGGATAATGAAGCTTTTGTTAAGTTTGAAAAATCAGTGTCAAATGGTATGGTATGGTATGGTATGTTTCTTTACAGATTCACTTATTAGCTTAGTTTGATAGTGAAATCTAGGTTAAATTGCACAATTCCCTCGACTTCATAAATGGCAGCAATAAATCTAGCTCATGATTTTTTAGTTACACTACAATATTCTTAAATTTTCCTAGTTTTGTTTAATACTAGTACTTTTTATGGCATTATTAAACTTTGTTGATTTTTGTAAGTTTTTTTTCTTTTATTTGTTTTTAAATTTATCAAGATGTATTTATACTAAGTTTATTAATCTTTCAATTTATATACCTGTGATAATCTTCATTACTTCTGCAGAAAACCTGGACTGAGTGAAGTTTTTCAGCCACTTGTAGTTTGTATGCTAGTTAGAAGAAAGTCAGCACCTAGCAATGGTGCCGGTGGAGCTTTCATGGGATTGGGATGCTTTAAAAAAGTTTAAGGCGTTGCATGAGCACATTGGTGATGAGTGGGATGCAGGGTGTAGGAAACTCTGGGACGGAAGAAACAAAGACGGTGATTATCATCGAGCTCTCACCCGTGTATTTGGTGATGCTGAAATAAAGGATCCCGGTGAAGGGGACCGGGAAAATGTTGTATTGGCAGAGGGCGACGTAAACTTGGAGGAAGCAGATGCAGACTCGGATTATCAGAGTTATCTGTGTGCTGCATTGGTGCATGCTGAAATGGATGATCTGTTTGAAAGGGAAGGGAAACATGTACAAGCTTGTCGAAAAAGTTGTCCGACTCTTGTTTCATATGAAAAAATAAATAATCCACCTAAAAGATGTAGGGAAAATGTCGCTAGCATTGACAAGGATGTCTCTGAGGATGATGATGTTGACCCGCAGTTTGAAGTTTTCTTCGGCTGCCTTAAGGAGCATGGAAAATCTTACGCCCTTGAGGGCGAGGATAATGGGTTGCCTCTGTTACTTGTATATGAAGCAGAAAGAAGTTCGGGTGATGCACTCGAGTCTGAGAAACCAAAAAAAACAAGGAGCAGTTTTGAACCAATTGTGAATCTTGAGCAAGCAACAAATGTGAATATTATCAGACGAAGTCCTCGAGAGGATTTCATAATAATGGAAAATGGCAAAGAGAGGGAAAATGAGATTTTTCCTCGGTTGAAGAAGCATGACGAACCAGCTAATGATTGGAGGGTGAACTCAAGGAAAGAGGTCAAGCAAAACAAAGTCATGGATATTGAGGATGAGAATTTGCATCAAATATCTGCTTCAAGGAATGATCAGGTGACATGGAAACAAGCTCTATCAAATAAGACAATCAATTTACCGAGCAACAGAAATCTGAAAAATTTGGCAATGGGAAAGAATGCTGCCAAGGTAGACAATGATCCCAACAAGAAATCTGCGATCCAGAAAAGCAAAGGACATTTTACGAAACGTAGTCCAATACTTGATTTGGAGACGGAATATCTCAGCATGAATATTGATCAATCTCAACCAGAAATGAATGATCAGGCGATATATATTGAGGATGAGGACTTGTATGAGATACCTGTTTCAAGGAGTGATCAAGCGACAAGGAAACCTATTGAGCGTGCTGGTGAAGCTCCATCAAATAAGAAAATCAATTTACAGATCAACAGAAACCCGAAAATTTTGGCAAAGAGGAAGAATGCTGCCAAGGGAGACAATGATGCCAACAAGAAAGCTGCGATCTAGAAAAGCAAAGGGCATTTGTTTACGAGGCGCAGTCCAAGACTTGATTTGGTGAAAGGAAATCTGAGCATGAATATTGATAAAGCTCAACCAGAAAGGAATGGTCAAGCGACAAGAATCCGTATTGAAAGTGCTGATGAAGCTCGGTCCAATGAGAAAGACAATGTAACCAGCAGCAAAGATCGGGAGAAAATGGCAATTGGAAAGATAGTTGCCAAAGGTGATGCTGATGCCTACAAGAAAGCTGCGTCCCAGAAAAGCAAAAGGGCTTTATTTCCAACAATTACTCCAAGACTTAATTTGGTGAGAGATCTGAGCACGAGTGATGATATAGATCAATCAGGTCAGAAAGACAAGGTACAGAGTCTTGTGAAATCTGCCAAAGGAGTTGATGCCTACAACTACAAGAAAGCTGCATCCCAGAAGGGCAAATGGCCTTTGTTTCCAACATTTACTCCACGGCTTAATTTGGTGACAGGTCCGAGCACGAGTCATGTTAGAGCTCAATTAGGTCAAAAAGACGAGGTACATAATCTTGCAAAATCTGTCAAAGGAGTTGATGATGTGTACAAGAAAGCTGTGATGCAGAAAAGCAAAGGCTATTTGTTTCCAAGACTAAATTCGGAGGCAGAAGGTCCTAGCACGAATGATGATACAGCTCAACCAAGTAAAAAAGACAAGGTACATAATCTTGTGAAATCTAAGAAAGTAGTCAATGGAAAGAGTGTAGTTCTTGGGCAAAATGAGTCGTCTGAAGAAAATTCCAGTGAGGCTCAACCAGAAAAGCAAGAAAGGCGACTGCATAGTCGGAAGAAGTGGAAGAAAATTGCCAGACGAGAAAAAATGATTGATGGAGCCAGCAGGAGGCCAGTGGTTCAGTTTGAAACTGAGTGTAGCCATCAGAAGCGTGGTCCACTCAAGAAGAGACTATTTGAGCGTGTTGACCTGGATCTAGCAGATAAGGAAGTGAAGCTGGTGAGTCGGAGTAAATTGACAAAAGTGGCCAAGGAAGGGAATGTGTTTCAGGCGGGTTGGAAGGGTTATATGAAGAACCGTACCAAGAATAAACGGGAAGAGCATAGCGATGACGATTCCACTGACGTGAAAATTTTGGATGGTGCAGCAATTCTCAAGGAAGGAAAGTAGCTCCTTTGTTCCTTCCAAAAGATACGCCAGTGTATGTATTGTTCGCCTCACGTGTGTGTATTTACTAATGCACTTTCCTTTTCTATGATCTTGAGGAATTTATTGCTGCTTGTTTTTCTTGTCACGTGACATCAATTTTACAAACTGTTATGACAATGAATTCCAGGGCCCTGGAGGTTTGACTGCGCGTGCTGATTACAGACAAAGGATTTTGAATGAACTTAAGAAGCCATTTGACGAGATGGAGTACCTTAGGCTTTGTAAACAAGCCACACCTCATCTTAAAAAGTATCCAGGTTAGTTGAACGCATTTGTCACTAAACGCTGTCCTGTCATCCCACTTATGTTGTCTGTATCGTTTCATATACGAAACCTGATCTCCCTATACAAAATATCCTTCTGTTCGGAATCAGTTGTTTATAATCCAACTAGGGCTTTGCACCATTTCCCAGCTGTTCATCATCCAAATGAACTTTTGCTGTAATTTTACTTGTTTATCTGAAGAGCTTCCATTTTACTAGTCTTGAAAATCCTACATCAATCATTATGTCATATATCTGTATAATTATGTTTGGAACTGTATCACATTCGGCTAAATGCGCCTGATTTCAGAATACCCCACGGATAACTGTTCTTTTTAGATTCCAACTTCCAAGTATTTATGTCCAGGTCCGTCTCTTCCTGAATCCATCTTGGACATGTCGTCTAACATTGTCTTAATTGTATGCAGACCTAAAAAATAAAATGACGAAATACCGTTACAATCCAGGAAAACACTTGGCTATCTTGCGTGGATTTATCTATTGGCTTCAGGTGAGCAAAAATGATTCTTTTGCACTCTTTTAGTGATCCATGTCAATATTCATAACAAGTCTCTTCCGATTCTGCATAGAAACATAAGTGATGTGATCTGATATACTCTCGTAATTTTGTTCTAAACCCATTGCAGAATGTGGTGCATGACGGAACGTTTCCTCCATGGAGGGACAGAGAATGCCTTGCCGTGGAGCCTGGTTCTGGCTAGAACACTTTCCCACCTCCCCTGAAGATTGACACTTTCCCACCTCCCCTGGTTCTCGTTATGATTATGTTATGAAATTCTATTGATGATGGTGATTCCATCATATTAGGAGATGCATGTCCATATGCTAATTTCTGAAGATGTTGATGTCTGTGATGTCTGAATTTATGTTTATGTTGTTCTTACGATTCAACTACGAACATGATTGAGATAATGATCGCATGTTTTAGACTGGGATAACAATATGCTGCTGTGGTGGCAATGGAACTGTCAGGTCTATAAGAGACCAGATTTAGTTCAACAGAAAATTATGGCAAGATTTCGTCCTACAGAGCGCCCCATTACATATTTAGCAAACTGAAAACCGGGAAAGTCCCATTTTACTGCCCAGAAACCATTATAGAGACGGTCAATTTGGCATACAACAGAAAACTAACATCCTTCGCTATGTGCTCCGCATAACTACTCCTTAGAAAATTGCCGACTTTACTTGATAGTTCACTGGGTGACATGAAACGGGCTCTTTCTATTTACAGTCATGAAGATTCTTACGATGGGAGTATTAACATGTCTTTACCTCCTATTGCCAGCAATGATTCTATCATAGCTTGGGTTTGGTCTTCTATATCTGCTTTCGCCTTAAAGGCAACCAACTCTCGCACACAGCTGGCTGCCTCATGGTCAAATTGTTTGTACTGTGCTCTCATTTACGAGCAATCAGAAAGCATGTACAATTTTCAGAACTGAGCATGCAAACTACAGATTTAAGCTTCCAAATTCCAATCATATGCAATAACACATGATGTCCCAAACCGGGTTGGTGGGTGTGGAGACGCAAAAAAGTGTGCAGAGAAAACAGGTTAATCAACAGCATTTTCTCAAAATAAGATCTGTAGTCTATTTGTTAACCATCATAGAAAAATCTATATTACATCACTTCATAAGGACATAAAGCTTAAGTACCTATGTTACACATCTGGAGATTATCAACCTCATTGCTGAAGTACCAGCATCATTCAAGCCATGCCTCAACTTGTTGCAGTCCGGATGATCTGGAACAGAGCTGGTCAAAGAGAGAAAACAAGAGTGAGCAACCAGATAAAAATTCCACCACTAGAACAATAAACAGCAGAGATACTTATTTGAAAAAAAGTGGTGATCAAACAGGCTTAGTCAGGGAATTCAACATGTTGAACTTCAGCTCATGCAATAATTTATTTTATTTATTTTTGGCTACTGCTCACTTGTGTTCATGCAATAAAAATTTGGTCAATGTACCACTATCCAAATGATGAAATTGCGGGTATATATCTACAGACAATGAATCTACAAATGCACATTTCCTACTTATTTCCAGATGTTTCTCTCCTGAAAAAAAAAATACAGCTAAAGTGAAGCTATACCACACCATGGATTGAAGTTTCTACCGAATATCACAAAAGATGTTCCATATTCCATCCAGTTGATACATAAATTGCAATTTGGGAGCTATATAAACCACTTGAAGCTTTTTTACTGAACAATTTCCACATTACGTTTTCAGAACATCAAGTAGTGTTTCAAAGTCTCAAACATTTCTACATTTATTGTTTCTATGAAACACATATCTCCAAAGGGTACTTTGTTCCATGCAATATACTACAGCTAATTTCAGTTTCTCCCAACACAAGGATCATATGTGATTATTGCATCTTAATACATATTTCAAGCTCTAAGGTTCTAGATTTAAACTGATGGCACAAAGCATTTTCAGAAACGTAAATTTCTGGACAAATTAAGGTGAGTCATGATGATATTGATAAACCAAACACAGAAAATAACAGGAAGAGAAAACTAAATCCAAATGTCGCAAATCATGCTAAGGACAATCATGGACAAGATACTATGACAGAAGCAACTTACAAGATCCAATGACGACAAAGATGAAGAACCCAAGCACCACGGGGCCAACAGGATAACCGCCTTTCTTTTTAGTTGTTTCGCCTGGCGCACCTCTCTTCTTTATGTTCTTCTCAAACTTCATCACCTTTCTGTCAGAGAGACGCCTTGAAGTAGTCTACAGGATGCAACAGAGCAAGAAACCATTAATTGCTCAACGAAAGACAGTTAGCAAAATTGAATCGGCCAACTATAAACTATCTGTGAAGATCCAAACCGAAATCAAAGGAACTTTCAAAAAACAAAATCAAAATACGAAAATTTCAAGTAGGAACAGCTCTCCATGAAGTATTAATATGTTCAAAATATTTAGGTCAACAATGCCATTAGCAATTACTTTAAAATTGCTGCACACACATTCTCGTTCGCAAGGCATAATTTTTAAGAGAGCGAGTTAAAATTCCATTTCCCCACCACAAGAAGCTACGCAATTCACAATCCTCACAGGGGTGAGGCATGCAAAAACTACATTACCCCTTTCACATATTAAAGGCTTCTTTTTTGATATACAGATAAAGGGAAACCAACAAACTACTCAACAAAAGGCAGATACTTATAGACCAAATCGGTCAAGAGTCAATTGTGTCTGAAAAAAGTTACTTTTCAGAAACCAAATTAGGATAGAAAAGTTAAATCCGGGTTTGCTTTAAAATCAGGGTTGTCTTTCATTGCAGCATCAATATACCAAACATAAAAAGGTCAATCATAAATTAAATGCTATGAGGGTAAGCACTACCATGTAGGAGATATAACAAGTGTCTCAAATCCACCACAGGGTGGCGTTATAAATATTGGGTGTTATAAATATGACAACAACCTTGATGACAACACTTGTCATCACCCTACATATTGTCCTACATGAGTGTCATACTACCACCTATGCTCCCAAGCATCTAATAACTCAATTGCCAATGCACTAAAATAACCACCATGTTCTTATCCGGATAAAAAGATAATTTTTTGAAATACTAGTAAGTGAGCATCCCATTTCCCACTAACTTTCCAGCACAAGAAACTACCCAATCTTGAAAGCCTACAGAGATCAATGCATGCAAAACTATGTTTCTAATATTTCTTATGAAAGCACCAAGTTTTACAATCCAGGTCAGAAATTTCGCCATCCCCCCTTTTCTTTTCTTATTAAACTCAAACAAAATTCATCAGCCAAACAATAAAAAGTTAAGTTGAAGCGTCAATTTCCACCAAACAATAAAAAAAATGAAATTGAAGCATCAATTTCCAGCAAAATGGTACAATTGATTGCACAGAAGCATCACGAATACAGTAATTCGAATCAAAACAACGCGGATCTAACGGAAAAGCACATGAAAACGGAAGAAATAACACACAACATTGAAATTATCACAGGAATGTTTTCAATTCATATGGGATTAAGACAATTCAATCCCAAAACGTGAAATTTACAGCAAATTTGTGAAATTGGAGATTGTACCATGTTAAATATTTGCAGCTGGAGAGTTTGGGAAGATCGGTGGAGAGTGTTTCTAACTTTCTATTGAAATTTAGGCAAATAAATATATAAGGGGAGTTCCTGAGAAGTTTATTTCTTAATGAGCCACGACGACAATTAACGCGCCTTCAATCTCTTTTCTCTTGTTTCGGAAAATAGTTTTTATCTTTATTTCTCATCATCATCAACGAGACGAGTTACATATTATTCTCATCAGATTAGATGGATTACTATTTAATTCAATCTTTAATTCACATTTCACTTTAAAACTTGTGTATATTAAGTTTCAAAAATACACTCCAATCATTATAAAGAAACCGAAGAATCTTTCCTTAAAAAATTACTCTCTCCGTTCCGTCTAGTTTTTTACCATTTTATTTTTTGATGTTCCAGCCATTTTTTCTCCGTTCCGTCTAGTTTTTTACAATTTCATTTTTTGATGTTCCAGCCATTTTTTATATATTTATTTTTTTTATCAATTAATCAACTTACCATTCATAATTCATTCATTTTTCTATACTATTTATTCATTTATCTCTTATACTTGAACACTCCACTTACTATTTTCAATTCATTATTCATTTAAAATACACAAATTTACAAATTTAATTATTTTTAATCTCTAACTCTTAAAAAACGTGTAAAAATCAAATGGGAAATACTTGCCGGGACGGAGGGAGTAGAATTTTCATCTCCAAAATCGATTCTCGTCTCTTTCCTCACATCCTCTCAGAGGTTGGAATCCGACTTCTGCAGAGGTTTGGTAGTGACATTGCGGTTAAGTCGGTGGCGAATTGTAATTGTGTGGTGGTTGTAGGCGGCGGAGGACGACATAGTTGCAAAGTTTTCCGGTGAGTCTAATACAACCTAGCAGCGATAATCATAAAACTTGTTTCCCGGCTAAGTCTATGATTAAATAAAATCACGTCACTACCAATATCTCCTTTTCCGGCGACATACAGTATCTCAGTTGGTTTATAGTTCACTGTCATATATCTACCTATCTTGTTTTTCTTTTCCTGATTTGTGTGAGGGAGAAGATATTATTGAAATGCTAGAGGTATTGGATTTTGGGCAGGCTTAAGTGGGGCTTTTATGATAATTAAGAATGCTTCTGCTAATTGAGGATTATACTCCGACGATATGCTTTTTCGATTTTGGTTAAGGTAATACTCCATTTTTTTTAATATATAAAAGGTTTTATGCCTTTTAAATATTTGCGAGATATAATATGTTTTAGGTATTTTTAATTCACTTTTTCTAATTTTACTCTTAAAAACACTATCATTTTATCTCATTAATTATGCTTACTAACATAAATAAGGGTAATTTTGAAAAAAATATTTCACCTTTAATATGTTTGAAAAATCTCAAAAATTGTATTAAAAAAGGAGGTAGTATAATTTTTGGTTAACCTAATACAAACTTTAATTAAGATAGCATAACGTTTGCTTAAGGTAGTATAAAGTTCGGTTAAGATAATTTTGGTCATGATAGTACAAATTTTAAGACATGTTAACTTTAATTAAGATCGTACAAATACTGGTTAAGGTAGTACTACCTTTGGTTAAAGCCGTACAAACTTTGATTAATGTAGCAAAAAGTTTGGTTAATTAAAGTAGTAAATTTTTTAAAGCAGGTTAACTTTGGTTAAGGTTGTACAAACTTTAGTTAAGGTGGTGCAAACTTTGGTTAAGATAGTACAAACTTTGGTTAAAGCATAATTTTTGTTAAGACATGCAATAGTAAAACTTTGTTAAAATGCTGGAACCTTGGTTATGGAAGAACATATATGAATTTTTGACACATGAAACAATCGAAAAATAAAAGATAAATTATCAACGCACATTTAACATGCATCTCTATTCATAGAATTGATAAGAAAATTATTTTTGTGATAACAAATTATAATTCCGACAAGAGTATATCCAGAATTTTGTATTGCTTCATTCTTTTTTTGCCACTACTCGGGCAGATTCCTCATTTTGCTCCTCTCAATTGAAGTAACGAGTCTCCCAATATCGAATTTTGAAAAATGGGACATGTACAATGAAAGCTAAAATGGAAAAATAGGAATAGAAAAGGCCCTATTAAAATGGAAGGATGCTCCTTAAGACTAAATTGAAAGTTTAATATAAAATGTTGGACTAAATTGAAATGTCAACTATTCGCTGGACTATATAGTAAGTGAACTAAGATGATGAGACTAAATTGTAATTGTCTCTATGCAATATATGTGCCTACTCTTTAGTGTGGACGAAAAAGGTGTAATGATAATTGTAAGTTATTTGATTTCTTCAATTTCTTGTACATTAGTATCATAGCCCCGTTTCTTTTAAGACCGGCCAGGGGTCAGTCGCATCGGGATCAAACCAATAGACCATGAGTCAGAAGCTGCAAACCGCTCCTGAGCGTAACAGCTGTGAGCTTTGTTCACGTCTCTTTTAATATTTTATCATTCGTTTATTTGGTTTGGGCCCTACGTGGATATTTCGTATTATTTACACATTTTTTCTTTAATTATTATGTCATAACTCGTCATATTTTTATGTATCAAAATTAGCGTTTTTCCTGGTTGAGAGTTTCTCTCAAGTTTATCCTCTGAGGGAAGATTTATGTAGTTTATTTTATTGCGTACTCTCATAATTGTGTTCTTATTTGGCTCCATATCAAGTGGCACCAAAGACATGTTTGCATGTTTCAATGGTGTGAGCG
>JAYMSH010000453.1:0-11150 GCA_036897905.1 Aragoa cleefii | reverse complement strand
AGCTAGTGAACAAGGACAGTTTCGGAAGAGTTACTTGTCTAGAGGAGTTATGCACCTACATATTTTTCAGAAATGCCACAGCCACAGGCTAACTTGAATGTTCACTTTTAATGGTATAAGTCTTCCGGGTTGCTGTCATCTGTTGGTAGATACAGAGATCCATCTTTAAAAAGATTGTTTTGGCACAGTGCATCTCAGTTTTCTCAATTTCCACATTTTCTACTAATGGTTGCTGCCATATAAATCATTAGAGTATATACACTTTATAAAAGATAATTTTTTTAGTGAAATGAAATATAACTCAAAGAGACATCCTTTAGAAAACTAAGCGAGATTGGTGTTTTCAGTTGCACGTGAAGTATTCTTTTGTATTGTTTGATAAGAATTGTGTGAAATAATTTTTAAGCATGAACACTTTTCTCATTCCAGGTTGTAAATAGTCGAGGACATGTTCTCCAATGTAGCCATTACATGCCAATTGCACCCCCTGAAGGAAAGACACTGCCCTGTGTGATCTATTGCCATGGAAATAGGTTAGTGATTTTGTTAAGTGGTAACATCCTCTATAAAATTCAGAAACTCTTCTACCAGTCTCTTTTGCATATTTTTGAATTGCCAAACGTAAGTAATAAACCACACTTGACCATGACAATTAGATCATTCATAAATTTAATTATCATTGCTAGATATAGCTCTTATTGAACAGCATGATTATCAGTGCCATTTAGATACATATACTTGCCAAAATATTGTTTTGTTTAGGTTTCTCCACCATACTGACTGTTTTTCAATGAAAATCTGATTGGGTATTCATGAAAAAACGTACGATCTGTAAGCTGAGAGCAGACGTGGTCAGTCTCTTGCATGAGCTGGAACTGTTAGGTGGGCCTCCATCTATATTCATGATCTAGAAATGGGCTAATCGAAATGTTAGAGGAAAAGTGGAAATGGAAAGGCTTCGTTGAGGTATTTTGGAGTTGATTAGATCATTTGTGGTCCCGTTTCAATAATTTTATGAATAAGATACCTAGGAAAATCTGCATAGTGTTCCGGTTACGAATTTTTTGTCTATAGCTTTCCCATGAACTATTTTAACCCCCGTTCGTTATGTGAGTTTTAGAAATTGATCTTTACTGGATTCCAGCCTGGCTAGTAAGATATAGTTGTCCTTTGTAACTGTGAGAATCTTCCTTGAGGAATATGGTATTTGGAACGGGAACTTGAAGTATTTGCCCACCCCAACACATGCAATAAGATTGAAAAGGAACTTGAAATGAATCATTATTAGCATAGCATAATTGCTTTCTTTTTGCTATTTTCGGTGCAGAGGACATATTTCAAGTTTGACAATTATGCTTTATAAGGTAAACCCACAAATCTGTAGAAGACTAGAAGCTACATTACTGTTGATAAAATTAGATTTAAGACATCGGTGATATTATAATACTATAGCTCTAATTTGTTTTCACCTGTAAGTGGCATTTATTAGAAGTGCCAAATCCTTATTTGCAACCGGGAACTTGAAATATTTGCCTACCTCAACATACGCAAGAAAAATGGAAAGGAGCTTGAAATGAAACAATATTTTCAATGGAATGACCGCTTAATTTTGGTATTTGCGATTCATGGACATATTTTGAGTTGGACATTTATGCTTAATAATGTACAATAAAATCGTAAACTTTAGATAGAAAAGTTAATTTATGACATTGTAATTGGTAATATTGTTTTACTGTAGGTCTAATTTGGGTTTATCTGTAACTAGCATCCATTAAAAGTGTCAAACCATTCGCCTTTTTTTTTTCTTTTTCTTTGGCAGTGAACTGCTATTCCTTTCTTGAAAGTATTATCCTGAAGTTTTTGGTGAATAGTGTTTGTCATTGAATTTGCTACTGATTAGCTATTTATTGTGATCCTTTCTCAGTGGTTGCCGAACAGACGCCAGTGAAGCTGCTATAATATTGTTACCCTCAAATATCACTGTTTTCACTCTTGATTTCTCCGGTTCTGGGCTCTCTGAAGGAGACTACGTCAGTCTGGGTTGGTATGAAGTATGTGGCCCACTAAGTCATATCTTCGTTTCCTGTTAGCTGACCTCAGTAATGTGCCAACATGGAATAATCTCAATCAATAATCTTTTAGTTTAGATGCAACATGTAATATAACTTAGTTGAACTATATGGTAATAAGTGTAGATACTTTAACTACACTAACACTTTTGCATAATATCCACTCTCTGTTGTTATGCATCTTCCGTACAAAACTAAATTTGTTGAGTTTGTGCAAGAAGTATGTCTCTTAGACAGTCATTTATGTTATATTATCTGGTTGCATACTAAGAGTGTGGAGGATGATATGGATTAATGAAGGAGAGATTATGAATCAAAAGTGACAAGGAATTGCAGCTCAAGGATTGTTGTCGGATTCTCTGTACCAACTTCTCGACAATGGATGAAGTGGAAAGATGGATTGGGTTGGGTATATAAAGGAAGGAAATGGGATTCGGGCAGATGAAAGGTGTCGAATTGGAGTGGACTCTGGAGAACAGAAAGGATTTATATGATATATTCAACTTGAGTTAGAAGAAAAAGATGAAGCAGACCACGAAAAAGAGCCTGCATCAAAATCACGAGAACATGGCAACCAGCATGTTTGAGGAAACTACTAATGAGGTGGTATAGTATTACAAGCGGATGGGAAGACACTTCTTGCCTAGTTAGAAATTGATTTATGCTAGAAGGGAGCCGTAAATGTTTTGCATTTCATTTTCTTTTACATGACACACTTAACTCCCTATTTAAAGCTATAAAAAAGTAGCTCGGGGACAATGCTTGTGAGAAAACATAAATCCCTATTTTGGTAGGAAATCTAATTGTGAATTACTATTGTAAGTTTTCTAATGTTCCATGATGTGTAAATTTGTTGCAACATGCCAAAGACATCTTACATGCACAATCCAGCATGCTATGCGTTGTGGTCCATGCAGTGACCTCAAATTCTTGGAATAAGACTTATTTGTTCTTGTATAGGAATGAGTATTGTTATATTTTGCTCAAGACAATCTTGACTTTGCAGAAGGATGATCTCAAAGCTGTTGTTGATTATTTGCGGGCGGATGGGAATGTTTCCTTAATTGGTTTGTGGGGCCGTTCCATGGGTGCTGTTACTAGGTTAGTTGTTTATCTCCTCCTTTGGTAGCTTGAATATGTCTATATATATAATGGAGCAAGTTAGTTGATGAATTGTTTGAGCTCCTGAGTTTATTGAAATCTGTATTTATTGTAAGATCTTTCTTACTTGAGACATGATATTAAAGTTAAAAATGCGCTATATCATGTCAGTACCACCTTGGAAATAAAGAAAACAAAAGGCATATTGATCTGAGTTGACCCATGCTGTCATTCTCAACATATATAAGTGATAATGTGTAAATTCATTAGTCAATTTTCGGACATCCGCCATGATCCTCTATTGTCAACATGAGCTTGGAATTCTGTTTATTTCAGCTTGATGTATGGAGCCGAGGATCCTTCCATCGCAGGAATGGTTATGGACAGTCCGTTTTCCGATTTGGTTGACTTGATGATGGAGCAGGTTGATACATACAAAGTCCGGCTTCCCAAATTCACTGTAAGATTCCAATTTATAATTAACTCACATCTGGAAGATGCATTCTTGTCTTTAACATCGACATTATTGAGCGGCACCTTTTTAGCCTTCTTGCAAATTTTGTCTGGCTTGCTATTTCTGTAACATTCTTTCTTCTCATATTTTAGGTTAAGTTTGCTATCCAGTATATGCGAAGAGCAATTCAGAAAAAAGCAAAGTTTGATATATGTGACCTGAACACCCTAAAGGTATCTCCAACAGCAGATGGTCTTGTTAATTTGTTATCAAGCTTCTGAATACTACCACAGATCCTCTTGTTTAAGTCTAATCTGTATTTAATGAATTATATCCTTAATTTGCTAGGATTATTTCTTGGAGAATTGATACTTATTATGGTAAAAGAAACTGGGGTATAGTAGTGTCACACCCATAATATAGTTTTGTAACAGATCTTAATATAATTAGCTCAAAATTTAAAACTGAAATGACAGCAGGAGCATCGAGTGCATACTATATTTGTATCATTTCCGTGCAAAATTGACCAACTGAGAAAGTTTATGATCAATTCAACTGACTCTGCTATTAACCGCTTCTCTGGACTGAGTTTCTCACATGATTTTATTTATTTATTATTTTACCTCAGTTTCTGAATACGATAGGAGTTCACGTTTAAAATATATAACCTTTTACTATCGAGAGTAACTACAAATGGATGTCATTTTTTCTTGTTACACCAGTTTTGTGGACTGAGAAGCAAATTAAACAAGTTTATATTTGCTCGTTATGTGCCACTGATTATATAATTGAGATGACATATTTGGGTGTGACGACATGTAACAATGATGAACTGATTCAATGCAACACCTTAGTGGAGAAATTTTTATGGAACTGAATGTTAATACTCAGAGGATTTCAGATAACTTTGTAGTAACATCACATGGCCCTTTATAGTGTTAAACTTAAAGGTAATCCTTCCATATTTTCTAAGTGTCATTGATTCAATGGCATGAAAGTCACTGGAATGCGCAGTTGGAATTGATTTATGTCTGAAACGGGCTTCCAATCTGTTTGCTATGGGCTAAAAAATACTCTTATCTGTGAGAAGTCCAAGATGGTGTACAAAATGGTCAATAAATGGGTCAATTGTTGCCATGAGCATGCTACAGCTTCTCCTTTTTCCATTGGGCGAAAAATGACATTCTAAGTATATGAGAGAAGTGTCAGATGTCAAGTTATGATGCTGCTGGGACCGTATTGTGGAATCAGCTTACTTTTAAACTCCTTAAAACTATAGTGCATCACTGGACTCGTCGAATATGTATGAGCTCAGAATTTTCTTTTCCTTTCTTTTGTTCTTTTTGTTTCCTGGATTGGCTTATCAGATGGAAGTTGGTCGATCAAGTTCAGGACACCAATTTTTTTTAAAGCTTACACATTTGTGCAAAATAAATATTGTCTGAATGCTGGAACTAACTAACTTCTTATTTAGAATTTTCTTTTCATTTGTTAACTATAATTCTGTGCTTGTTTAATTGTTTTCAGGTTGCAAAATCGTCTTTCGTCCCAGTTCTGTTTGGTCATGCCATAGATGACGATTTCATAATGCCTCATCATTCGGATCGTATATTTGATGCTTACACGGTAATAATTCCTTTTCTCATCGAAGCTTTTGCAGAGTCTGCTATATGTCCTTTTTACTTGTTTTGTGCGTCTGTTTGTCATGCATACCTATGAGGAAGGTGATCTATCTTCAGAATCGAATGGAGTTTTCCAAGTTGGATCAGTTTTCTTGAAGCAAAATTAGGCTAAAGTCACTTTCTTCTTGTTTTCTTTATCTTTTTCTGAATCCTTCGACTAACTTGTAAAAGCAGATTGTCCGAGTTTTTACCTATTTAACAAACATGGAAGTCACATTTTCTGTATTAACAAAGAGCCGTGTGAATTTATAACATGCTTTGTGCTTAACTGAAAATTGTGCAAAACGTAAGAGTCCCTGGATGAAAAACTCATATTTCCATCATCATATTGCAAGAAAAAGTTCCACAAGCATAATTTCCTTGTACTTTTTGTCCGCCGTCTTACTTGACTAAAAATCCGCTTGTGTTCTCCCAATCTGTGATGAATAGTGAATACTGATCCTATCTTGATGTAAACGTTGCTTGCTAGTTATCTTCAATGGTTCCCTAGCACTCTTGAGGGTGACTGTATGGATAGTGAAATACGAAAAATAAGTTCATTTATCTGAATGATTTCTATCAACCATTATATATCAAGTATGTCATACCTACTACAGTTATTAGTCTGAGAAAAATATTAAATATTGAAATGAATAAATAACAGACACAGTTTAAAAGTATTACATTTAAATGTGAAGCAGGCTGTGCCTATATATATGTTCCGTGTTCGTTTGCTGCGCTCCAATTTTATCGTATGCTTAATCTTTTATTTACATTTATTTATTTATTTTTATATCTCTCTAATTTTTCAGGGGGATAAGAATATAATCAAATTCGAGGGCGATCATAACTCTCCGCGTCCACAGTTTTATTTTGATTCTATAAGCATTTTTTTCAACAATGTCCTACAACCCCCAGAGGATGAAGCAGGAACTTCATATTTTGACTTGAATCATGACTATTTTGACAAGGTATGTGATTCATTGCTTTGGCATATGTTGGTTTGACCAAGTCGTTATTGGCTACATCTGTGTCTCATTATAATATTTGTCATTGATACTGTTATTATGTCCAGGGTAGCAGGAGTCATGTCCATGATGTGGATGACTTGCATGAGTTATCGGGTTCTCCAGCTGGTATTTCTTTAGTGTTCCAGTTTGCTCATTCTTCTATTCAATTTTTGTTATACTCTTTCTTCAAGATTGGAATCTGCTCATCATCGTCATGTCCAGGTGCTGCTGCTAGTAGCTCCGAGGATGCCATAGAGCAACTTCGCTCCCGAAGGCCTATGAGTTCAATAGTGGTGATATATGGTTTCGTCTTTTGTTTCAGCATTTTCATGTTTGCAAACATCTGATTATCTTTAAGCTGTCCTAGCCGGGAATAATTTGTCCATGCTGAATCTACAGTGAAAAGTCTGCATTACAACTTCTACTTTAATAAAGACGAATATTTGTACTGTTGCTTTAATAATAGTCAGTAATCAGTTAATGGCACTATTTTGTACAGTAGTTAATTACTGGTCCATTGCAGCAATTTCCTCGGATAAGGTGGCTAATAATAATGTTGTCCATTTTCAGGTCCCAGCAGATATATCATCCAACGATAACCAACGTGATCGCGGGGTAACTTTTTTTGCTTCCAGTGTGCTGAGTTTTCCTTCATAAGTTCAATCTATTATCCTGGTCCGGGTATCTAATTTCAGTAGAAAAATTGAATGGCAAATAATATTGTGTCACCTCAAACTGTTACTACGACAAACCTATCATTTTCAGAAAAGCTGAAGAGAATGAAATGTGGTACTTTAACGGATGATAAAATCCTGCGTGAATCAAAGCATGCCTTACTTCTACTCTTTCTGTTCATGCATCTGATCTGATTTTGCATTGTGGTGCTGACGCTGAGTTGATAACCTCATGTCCTTGTATGCACAAGTTATGCGAAGGTGTCCTGTGCTGTTCTCTCTGTGAAACTCCCTTGTGGTCTTTTAGATGCTCATCATTTTCCTACTATGAATTTTTTTCTTAAGTTGAAGTACTTAGCGAGTTTGGATCCTTTTTTCAAGGGGATGCGATGCAAAACTTTTCAAATATGCTCAAGAGAAATGGCCACTTGTGCCCTCTGCATATGTGCCTAATTACACATGGACCCCTTAATTTTCAAGCATTACACCGACTCCCATTAGGGGGTATGCGACTAGAATGTGGTTAGGGGTGTTAGATGTAAGATTTTGTACAATAGTATGGGTAGTACCTGAAATTATAGACATTCCCAAGACAAAAGTTTCTTTTGCCATAGATGATCAAAAGATACAGTTCTTGATGTGACCTGGCTCACTAAGATAATTTGTCTGCAGTTGGAAAGCAGGGGGTCTGATTCTCATGCGTCGTCTTCTAATACGATTAATTTTGAACTCTCGGGTGGTAGTCCTGGTGCTCAACTACCTACATCAATAAATGATGATGAATATGTGGAGTATCCTCTCGATACCTTGGCAGATTTTCCGAGCAATGTTGAAGAAGAGGAAAGGGTAAGTGTCTGTGTGTTTGGGATATATTGTCAAACCACAAGATGTTTGGGTTATCTGCTGATGATTGCTAATTATTGCAGATGTTTATGGTAGCAATACTTGAGTCATTGAAAGACCTGGATGTGAAAGAACCATCACCTGATATTGGCAATGGCGCTCCTGAACAAAAACCGGTTCTGAGGAATGAACAAGAAGATTCTCTTTCTTCTCATAGCAAATCCATCAAAACTGAGTCAACTTCTACTTTGTTGGCCGAAGAGCATAAGCCGCCGTCCCAAGTCCCAAGCCAGCCTCAAATTGCATCATCTTCTGAAGCAGAGGCTCGAGAAACTTGTTCTCCTAGTCATGCTTCAACATGCAACCACGGTCGACCCATTGCCGATGTGAATAACTCAAAGGACAACTTAGCTGTAGCAAAACCCCCGGTAGATGCTGCTTCTCATCACATGGAAGAAAAAACAAGCTGCTCGGCACCCCACACTGATGCACCTTCGGGAAATCAAAACTCATCTGAAGTTGACCTGGCTGATCGGACCACAGTTACTGTAAAAGTTGAGAAAAGCCCTACCAACAATATCATGGACGGCCTGTTACATCGTTGGGATCTCAACTTCTTTAAGAACAGATGATTATTAGATATTTGGTGGAGAATGCATTTGGTGAAAGTACATTTTTTTAGGTTTGGGGTGTGATGGTGTTTGTGAAGTAGATGGCATTTTGCAGTAGGAGTATATGAAAGAACAAAAACAGAAAAACCGAAATGCTCTTCCGACCCTCTCATTGACGGAACAGTCACATTTGTTGCAAGTTAAAAGCTGTAAAACTATAATTCAAAAAATTCTTTTCCGGTTACCAGTTTATGTATAGGTGATGCAGATAGTGCATTCATTCAGAATCTGATATTGCTTTGTGGCTTGTGGTTAAGTTTGCTTACAGCATGAACATTTGGTCCCAACTCTTGATTTGTGCATATGATCTCTTACAAACAGTTTACTTGCAGCAAGAACACTGAAGAAGAATGTAGCATATGCTTACATACATACAAATCAAAGAATTTCTTTACGACTCTTACGCTTTTGCTTCTAAAAGATTATTGCAGTTCTTTCTGCTTGAGAATACTGATTTATCAGTGAATATGCTCTTCTTGCAGCAACTGTAATGCAGTTTCGACCAGCGACTGCATTGTCACACCGTGGTGACACAGGCCAACAGTTCCAGAGAAAATGTTAAAATTCTCCAGCTCTGATGTTGTCTCCATGACAGACTCAAGCTTGTTATCCATGGCCAGACCCTGAAACGCTCGTATGTTTGCATGATCGTCTCTCATCATCCAGATAGCTAGCTCTATTGCATACCTTCTTATGCTTGGAACTTTTAGGGAGGGGTACCGATACTTCCTCAGAATCATGAAAAGCCTATGAGCCAGGTCGAATTCTCTGATACCAGCATCCTTAAACATGGCTCTTGATTCTTCACTTGTCATGTACATGAAAATGCTTGCTGCTGCTCCAATCATCACTTCCTGAAGCTTGTTCTCTTCCCTAATAACAGCCTCCAAGATCTGCAGAAAACAAAGCTCAAATCAGAAGCTAACTCTTTAGGGTTACATGCATGTTTGCAAAAGATTTTGAAGATTTTGATTCTCAGATTCTAGTTCTAAGAAACTGATTATACAAAAAACAGTGTTTGTAAAACCAATTTATCATAATCAGAACTAGAGAGGGACTAAATAGACTGTCTCAGAATCAGATTCCCTGAGTGAGAAGCTTTTACAATCGGGCACTATGTTTTTGGTTGGTAAATGAATACTTACAATAGGTACTGCAGCAGTTAGTCCCTTCAAATGCTCAAAAGAATCATCTCCACTATAAACACATAAATTTCTCAAAATTCTTGCAACGTGTACGCGAAGCAGCAGGACTTCCAATGCCTCGATCAGCTTCTTGTTTATCTTCAGCTTCAGAATAGTATGACACGACTTCTTACGCTTGAGGGCCAGCATTGCTAGTGCTTCACCAGCAGCTGCTCTCACACGACTCTTCCCTTCTGATATTTCACCACTGAAGAAAATATTGAACAATTCCTTGACGACTCCACCAGTGGCCATGATCCTTTCCGTTGCTTCCTCCTCTATCGCCAGATTCGTCAAAATCTCGATCCCCAACATTTGGAGGTCTGGTTCTTTCTCTCCATATCTCAGTATATCTCTTATATAGCTTATTGTCAATACTATCTCCGATATCTCCTTTCGCAGCTGCTTGCCTGCTGCACCGGACGTACTGGCAAGCATCTTTAGAACCTGCAGGGCGGTTTTGTTTTTCCAATAATAAAAAAACTTATTGCTATTAGAAATTGTCAGCTAGAAAATGCATAACAAATTTTACCTGCAACGCTCGTTTAACTGTCAAGATTTGAGATGGAGCAACTGTCGGATGCCTCAGCAACCTTTCATCGATGTGTGTAAAATCGACAACTTTTGGTAATAGGCCTCTCGTGTTACCGATTTTTCCACAGATATCATGGTCGCGCGCAAGTTTCTTTAATATTTGTAGCCCCAGCTGATTAAATGCCCAAGAACCGTAGTTTTGTTTGTCGACAATTATCTTTTTCTCGGAGATTTCGTCACATGCTCCGCTATGGCACCGGCTGACGTGCAACAAGGACGATATCGACTCCATGGCGCCAGGTATTCCCGCAATTCTCAACGAGTTCTGTTTTTTCCCTACTAGTTCAGATAAAATCCCTGCAGCGGAATGCCGAATCTCTTCCTCATCGGTATCGTTCCAATTCAACATTTCCACTCACCTCTCCATTGCCGATATGTTCGTTCCGATCTTCTGAAGGGTATCATCAGCAAAATGTGGTTTCGTGGAAAATTTTAGCAAAATTCTCGCTCCGACCAGCTGCTCGTCAGGCGAATTCGAGTCCAAGAGTTCCATAGCAAACGAAACCATGTCCATTTTCAAGCCGTCGAATATGCTCCCGTTCACGCACCTGGAATACGCGTCGTAGAAGAACCTCCTGATCGAAACCAATCCCGAGTCATCAAATCCGCACTCCTTGTTCACTTTATCCAACAGTTTCATTACACTCACATTCCATTCCCAATAGGCCTTCTCTAAAAGAAACAACAATGCCTCAGCCAAGGCTAAAGAGTAGAACATAATCAAAGCAGCTTTCCTGTTCCTCTTGTCGCTATCTCCTTTTTCCACCGTACCATAATTCCGATGCACGAGCTTTATCATCGAAAGAGTCACGCAAGCCGTGGCAGAAGCTATTTGCAACCAGTACAACATCTTGCTAACATGTCTCGATATAAACATCCAATTCGCATA
>JAYMSH010000452.1:0-11122 GCA_036897905.1 Aragoa cleefii | reverse complement strand
TTATGGGTTTTTGTTCAAACCTTGTTATTAATGTTTTACGTTAACGTCGTAAGATTTCATTTCAAAAAGTCTGAAGTTGTCATTTTTAGTTATAAACTTTTGATTTTTTGTTCAAACATTATTATTAAGGTTTTACGTTAACGTTATAAATTTTTATTTAAAACCTTATTAATGAGGTCCAATAATAATAATATTCTAAGGTTTCCTTCTAAATTGATAAAAAAAGAAAAAGAAAAGAGAAAAGTGTAAAACTCTATAAACCAAAAAAAAAATAGTACTAACTTTGGTTAGAACACGGGCCAATAGTTAACCACTAGGTCAAACTTCCATTTCATTAATTATATGAGTGATATAGCATATATACACGCATTACGACACATCAGCACTTCTGACCCAGTTCCAGATCTCAAGGGTCAAACAACCAGCGTGTTCTGAAACCGGATCGCACAATTAATGATCCAGGATTCGCGAATTTTGCCTCTTAGTGCCTATTTGGAATGTGTGAGACAGTGATACCGTCTCATGTGAGTTTTTGTCATGTTTTGTGAGACGGAGCTATGAATATCAATCTATCAGTTATATAATATCTCTATACAATTATACAGTCACTTAATCTAATTTAGAGAGATTTTAATGTATATAGACAGATATGCGACACGAGGAGTGAAACAAATCGGATATCAATCATTGACGAGATCATACAACATGTGGAGTGAAGCAAACTGAATATGACGGTGGTAAATCAGGTAGTTGAATTATGCTCATTCCGCCGAGTTGGGCAAAACGAGCACTGTTACATACTTTATACTAGTACGAGTTAAAGCATTCGACATATATAATCAAGAACACACCCATCAAATTTTACTTCTTCAAGAATATTACTAAAAACATTTATTGGCATATTGTAGAATGTGTTAAACATAGTATGTGGATCCAATGTTCAAAATGATTTAGCAAAAAGCTTTGATTCGATAGATTTCTATGCAAAGCTCACGCATTCAAGAATTCATGGAAAGAATCAGATCCTCTTTGGGGGTGGCTAGCTAAAATTCATCTTGAATTAAAGTAATCGGTTCCTCTACAATTCTTATCCCATGAAACAAACATTTATCATACGTCAGCTCTCGTTGTAAAGTAACCATACCACCCCAATCTTCCGTTACGTTTTTGCGACAAGAGACCAAGTGTTGGCTCCACCGCTCCAGCCGTCAGTGCTTCACCCGCGAACCGATACGAATCCTCTCCTGTTGCTCTTCCTCCAATGCCCTGCAGTACCACCGCTAACCTCACCCCATCTTCAACCTAGTGATTAATTAATTATATCACATGTTTAATGTAATGATTTATTTGAACGACTTAAAGAAGTAAGTAGTAACTTGTTAACCATTTTCCATTCAAAAATTGTCTAGCATTTATTAATATCTTTTGGAAAATAGGTGTTGGCCCCATCATGCATCTAATTTTGTTTGTTTCATTTTACTAAGTTTATTATCAGATAAATTAAAATGATGAAAAAGTCTATTTACGTAATTCGATGTTAAAACATACGTTCCCAATCGATTTGAAAAGTGTTGCCTTCTATTATTATTTAATTCGTTAGAAATCTTGCGGCCTTTCCAGGGGGTGGGGGGAATGCATATTTGTCGGATTGCTCACACGTGATGAATTTGCATATGTCGTCCACACTTTTTGGTGTAACTGAAATAACGAAATGTAAAAAAGTTATGTGGAACACGTACGCTTAAAGTTATGAGAAAATGCCATCCAACCACATTTTACGCACTCGTCATGTTTTGGATTTGAATCATATCCTTTGTCGTATATTAAAAGGCATCCTTACATTCTCAACCGTCATGAAAAGTGTCAACAACTTCGTGATCTATCAACGCTTAGTCTCTTAAAAGAAGTTTCGAAAAAACCAGACAAACAGTTTATCGACTTCAAATCAAACATCAAAATCTTGTTGCGTATTATATTATATTCCAGTATTCCACCCAAACCGAGATTACTAAACAACAATTGCCCAGAAAAGAACGTTGCGAGACATTCGGAACGAATCATCGCACTTCACCACATTATGAAAAATATCTGTATTTTCGCAGTGCTTATTATATAAATGATGTATGAAGAAAACAACTAAATTTTTATCGTCGTGTTAATAGTTACATTCATTTCAATAAATCAACAACCACATAAGGAACAAAATATAACGATAAATATACCGTCCGACGATATGATCTGAGCCAAAGAATCGATATTATTTATGGGATGGATGCATACTTGGATTTGATCCAAAGAGAATAAGGAAAAAGGTCAAAGCTTCTTAAAGGAATGAAGCTCTATCTCAACATAGCCCAATTATGTTTAAAAAACTGGTTTAGGAAATGCCATGCCATTAATAAGAAGCACAAATAAGTAACCGGAGAGAGAACGACGCACTTCCCAAGTTCTTACTATAAATTGAGCAGGGAGAAAAATAGAAATAGTACAGAACATGAAAATCGAAAATTCACAATAATAATAAAATAGATTCTCATTACTCTCTCGAAGAGAAAAAACCTCAAATTCCTTCCTCCTCCTCCTCCTCCTCCTCCTCCTTAACGTTCCTCTTCTGTGGTGATTATCGATCGACTCTTAAAACCCTTCTACTCGTAATGCCTATTGTTATTATTACTATTATTAATTGATACTCCCTCCGTACTCTTATTACGGGTCAGGTTCGACCCGCGAGATTTACAAGGTTATTGTATATGGGCTTTTGGATCTTGTGTGGAACTTTTTGGACTTTCTCAAAATGGAGTACTTTTACAAGTTTTTGCCAGTTCCAATTGGCCCTACACATACTTGATTCTTCTCGGCAACATGCTTTTGTATGATTTGGTCTATTAAGTTGCTTAGTAATTAGCTAAGCCTTCTCATACCAGATTTAGACAAATATGGTTGGTATTGTCCATGTGTAAAGGTAACTGGGGTGTTGTAAGTGTGTTAAAACTATCATGCTCCTCTCTATTTTTTATTTCATTTCTTTTCTTTTCGGGGGTATGTCACCTGCTGTAGTGGCTTTAAGTCCTCTACCGAGGTCGCATTTAGATGGCTTCTATACCAAGAAACAATTCGTAAGAGTTCAAGGTGCATCTAGGTGCAAAGATGACCTGGGCGTTACGCACTTAAAGTAAGCGCTTAATAAATATCTTTTAGAATAGACCACTTTGTAATCAATAAAACTAGCACTTCACAAGTTCTGATGCTCTACTATGGAAAGTATATAGATTTAATAATGTACAAAGTTGGTTGTTTATGACATTTCAGCCAAAGAAGAAGAATAGAAGAAGATTTTTGTAAAGACATAACCTTTTAAAGGAATAAACTCATGAAAATCTCAAGATCTAGATTTTCTGGTTTTGCTTGTGTTGCACATGGATATTTCAACGTCATTATGATAATCAGGTGCCTGGGACTTAAATTGAAGTCATATCCACAAGTTACCAAACCAATGTAAAAAGATTATCTATTTAATTAAGGGCCTTACATCGAACTTTCCCATATCTTGGAAACAATGAGTATGGACATTTAAGGGGACCAAACATGGAACAGATAACGCGTGTATATATAAACACTAGTGAAATCTGGCTTACATTTATAGATTCTTCATTCAGTGTCCTGATCCTGAATTTGATTTTTGTATCTTTACACTAGGCAGGTTGATACATTTTTCTCTATAATGTTGTCAAATTGGTATTGTTGATCTTCTCACTTCGACTGAGTGATATGTTTCTTACTTGCTCAAATCTTGAATCCCATAGGAGGAGATATCAACATAGATAAGAACGTACAATCCCGAGTTAGTTGATATTTTAGCTGGATTCTGTCATGTGTATTGTTTCTTCGTTCTGGTTCTTTTTTTTGAAAATGTCTTCTAATGCACCAATGCTGATCAAAAGTGCTGATGCGAATCAAAAAATATTGAATTTCTTTCAAGTGGATATGAAAGTTTTTCGTTGAGAGAGCATCACACCTTTTCATCTTGATTTTTTAAATAGAACTGGTTAATATTTAGGTAATATGTGGCCATGCCAACAATTGTATCTGTCTATTAGGCCATGTAACATGCACGTATATTAATGTACTTGCAATATATTATCTCCAAGAGGGACCTCAATAACGCAGGTTCAAGCATTTGGTGTCAAATTTATATCATGGAGATTTGTATGTAATTTTTTGGTTCTATGGAGTACAAAGGATAGAAAAGACGTATGGCGCACATAAGTAGGAAAGGAAGACTATTACTATCTAATTTATCACTGGATACTGAGTAGTATTGATCCATATACATTACGTTTTCGTCTATTTTTTTCTAGGTTTAGTGTGTGATGGAATCAGGAAGAGTTATTTGGTATTGTGAGAGTGCTACTATAGTAGGTTATTTCATGTCCCAGTTGTATGTTTATTTGGTAGTTTGTAATCAGGTAAGAGTTTAGATTACATAACCTTAGCATGGTTTTGTTTTCCATTGCCTGTAAATATAAAACTTAGGCTTTGTCATAATAAGTAGCATATTATGATTTCTTAGTTGATATATTGAATACTCCATGACGGTATCGATGTATACAGAAATGTATTAATTACCTTTGGACTTCATGAATGTAGTTTGTCTGCATTGATCTATTTTACATCTATAATCATTAACATTTATCTTTCTGAGATGTCATTTATTTGGCACTGCTGTTCTTCACTCTGGCAAGCTAAATTAGTACTGTTCGGTGATTGTTATGATTCTCGTACTTATGCACCTTTGTGTTTGTGTTAATGTAGTATTTTAGGGAAACAGATAGAAAAAACCGATGAATTCATATTTTATATGAAGAGGGCATGCTAGTTGCCCTAAGAGGTAAAGAAATAATAACTTCAATTAGACAATTTCAGGAATACAAAAATAAACAAAGTCACAAGAATGGGAAAGATTTCTTTTTCGCCGAAGTTTTAATCTAACATTGTTCCAGCATCATCACTGCTCGCTGCTTCTCCAATGCAATCAAACAATTGTGGTTTCCTTGTCGCTAGTGCTGCATTGCAATATTGGCATACATAAACTCTCTGTATTGTCCTTATCTATCACCACCCATTTCATCTCCACCACCCTGGCTGCGTGTCCTATCCATGAAATTATCAAACGACACATCCACCAGTTATTGCTCTATTCCAAAATCTATGGAAACCTACAACAACCCGTCATCCTTGTCAGGATGCTGCCTTAAAACCCTAAGTAACACATGTGCTAACTTCAGCCAGATGCTTTGCGGTTCTCCAGTAACTGTCGTAGGCCGTCCTCTATGTGAACGTCCTTCAGATCTTGTTGCAGTATCTTCATTGTTCTTTCTACTTCATCTTTTATACGACTTATTTTTTATATTTTTATATTTTATATATTACCATGAAAGTTTTCAGCCCCACAAAATTATACTTCATATTATATGAAAATTTCAAAAATGTTACATAGAATTAAGTGCGCTGTTTAGCTGCTAGGTTGCATGTTTAGATTGCGTAAGAGCTTGAACTGCACAGAAAATTGAGATACTTGTCATCTCTGTGCCATTGTGTAGTTTGATTAAATGGTCTCTGTGAACTCTCAAAAGTCAGTTTTGTTTTTCAAAGCTAGGTGCAGTTATGGAAGTTAAGAGGATAATATTAGTAAAATATCAGTGATTTTAGTTTTTCTCTATTCTATTTAATATGTGATTTTTTAGCTTTTGGTATTTTTTGTAATTCATAAGAAAGGTTGTATTAGTGTTTTTGTAAAATTATGATTTCCTACTAGTCTATCTATTGCCACAAAAGAAAAGATTTTTGTTTTTGTTTTTGTTTTTTAACGTTTGTCTATATATTTACGCTTTGGTTTTGTTATTTTACATAAACCATAATGATTTAAATTGATCTGTTGAATAGAATATTGCGTTTAGAGTCCCCCTTGTTTGCACGCAAGAGAGTTGTTTACTTTTGTCAAGTGCTCTTCAACACTGAGATGACTTTTAGTTCAATTGATAACAGAAGCAAAGTATTTTTCTTGGAATTGTTTGGTTGAAGCAAAAAGAATGTATGCAGTCCTTTTATACTGGTAAGTTTTCGTCACATACTTTCCTACTATAGCTGATTTTGTAGAGAAGTTTAACCAATTCCTTCTCAGAAGTCTTATATTCGACTGATATTCTGATTGAGGAGACCAAGCTCCTGATGTTTTAAATTTTACAATAGGATGCTTCCACTGGAACTCTGGAAAGTAGTTTGCATATATACGTTGTACATGATTGAGGTTGAGCCATGACAAGTTATGTTAGTTCGATACCACTGTTGTCATGTGAAGGAGCTTTAAATTTGATTTGGTGTGAATGTTGTATTTTCTTATGAAGCTAATTGCATTTTTATTTGTGCATGCACATCATTTGGGGAAAGATGAAACTTCAAGGTGTCAATCTTCATGATTTGGACAATTGCTGACTTTTTTAATTTTGTCTATCCATTAATTTGCAGGGCAGATGAAAATAGGTCTCATCACATTTTTCATGTTGTTGACTATGAAGTACCAGGAGCTGAAACCTCACCTCTCTGAACTTCCGCAGTTAATTGCAAATGAGTTGGATTTAAATGCTTCTCAGGTAGATCAACCGAATGATGAATTTATGCGGGTATATAGAATTAAAAACAAAAATTTTACTCCAAATAATCCAGACCTGAAATTACTGTTATTTTACAATGTTTTCTTACATTACGTCAACAATATTTACTGTTGAGATGAAATATCACAGGTTCAGCTAATGAATTTTACTTCTGGAAAGAATGATACCCTAATAAAATGGGCCATTTTCCTAGAAGAATCTGCTGGTTATTTTTCAAACGCTACAGCAAAGGTACAGACTTTGAACTACATCTATATCTACCTTTTCCAGATCTTTGTTTTAAGGGTTCATAACTATAAGATTTAGCATTTTC
This sequence comes from Aragoa cleefii, assembly GCA_036897905.1. Lineage (NCBI taxonomy): Eukaryota > Viridiplantae > Streptophyta > Magnoliopsida > Lamiales > Plantaginaceae > Aragoa > Aragoa cleefii. The sequence continues at coordinate 4,138 of JAYMSH010000452.1, read as the reverse complement.
CTTGATCAGGACATTATATACAAGTTGAAAAACAACCTTGTGCATCTTCCTGATAGCTTTGGGAGTTATAAATTGCTTCAATGGAGTATCGAACCTCCACCAAAGAGGTAAAATAAAAATATTTGTATTTTATGTTCCAGTTCATCTCAGATTAGATGTACTTATGGAGGAAACTTTGCTCAGGTTATTTGATTTTGTTCGCATGGTAACGAAAAATGTCAATTTAAGCTATATGGTTCACAGCTTCTATCCTCAGAATTTCTGTTTACTCTGAAACCATTTCATGTAGAGAAGGCTGTGTACCTGCCAATTCAATTTCACTGCTCTGCACAAGTTTTTGCAATAAAAATGGAAAAGTGGAGAAAAAGAACTTTGCCACCACTTGTATTTCATTCCTCTACACTAACTTTCACCTTTCACCTTTCACCCTTCAACTAATACTACTGCCAGTCACTATGTAGGCTGCGTTGAAATTTCCTCCAACTCGAAATATTTAAGCATCTTACCTAATTATTTCTTTGGTATACTTCCTCTATAAGTCATATGAGTAACTTAAACCCATCATCTCTTAGGGAGCATCTGAAAATAGTTTTTGGATGGACTGCAGTTTTTAGTGTATTCTATCTCAACTTTGTGTCTCTCTAAATTACATTAGAAAGGAGGTATATTTTTTATTACAAGCAAGTCGGGGGATGGGTCACCATTTTTCATCATATCATATATTTTGCAGATAAACTCATTTAAAACTAAAGCAAACACAAAAATATGCTTTCAGCTGCTTTATTTTTATCATTTATTTATTTGAATCCCGAAAACCCCCAATATTTACGTAGAAACAACTTTACACAACTTTCAGCATTTGTAAGCACTCCATCAGACCCATTGTACGGTTTTTGTAAGTTTTAATAGCGTAATTCCCTTGGAATATTTTCTCCTTAAATTTATTTGTAAAGGATGTGTATCGTCAATTTAAATCAGCTTATGCATCCATACATGTATACTTTACCTTGGATGAACATCGCAACGTCAATTTATTGCTTTCCCTCACATCTGCTTGTTATGGAACCAAGTTACTTTCTCCATAATGTTTTACTTGTGATCATTTGAGATGGCAAGATTGGGTATCTGTCGTATCACTGTTTGGCTGTGACATGAAAATGCTTTGTTACTGCAATAAAATTTGATATCAATAAATTGGTTTTTCCTTATTTTGTTTTCTCTATGAACAGGACGTGGTGGCAGCAGCATTACTTGGTTGTAGTTGTGGCATTTGTTATTATATTTGTGTTTGTAGTATTGGCATCTGGGGCATGGCTTGTATGGAGAAGAAATCAATCTTTGGTTTCGTACAGACCTGTTGAATCTATCGTGGCAGAGCAAGAACTCCAGCCTTTACAGAAATAATGTCTTGGTTTTAGCTGATGCTGACACGACATACATGTTTGTTTTTATTGATGTCAATAGTAACAAAGGATCTGGTGGACTATGAAATGTTAGTTTTGGAAATCCGAGCCATATTCATATTTATGTCCGATAGGTTTAGAGGCTGTGTTTTAACTGTTGCTGATTGTCACCCTCACTTTACATTTGCTCAAAGTGAACATCTCTCCCAGGGAATAACAGTGTATTGTATAAAAGTCTAGACAAAAACTCCTATTGATTCACCGCAGTCAATCGGTCAATTGCTATTCCAATTTAAAGTGTATTGTAAGACAAAACTGCTATAATAACTCGCGCATGCGTTTTACAATAATTTTTTATCTTATCTTATTACTATCATTACTTTCTTTCTATTGCTATGCCTTAGAGTAAGTCTCTTGGAAAATGTATTTTTCCTGACCAATAGTAAAAATTGGTCTGGAGTTGGTCGGACCGGTCAAATGTCAATTAAATTGGTTTGTTGTCAGTCGGACTGCTCCATCACTGGTTGGCCCGGTCAGCCAAGAAAAGAAATTTAAAAACTTTGTTTACTTTCTATGGCGAATGTGCCATAATCATCAAACTAGTGTCAGAACTCATATAAGTATTGTCAATAATTATCAAAGTAGTGCTATAAATTATACAAGTATTATCATAAAAGAAATATTAAATGTGAATAATCATAAAAGTAGTGTCAGAAATTATAGAAGCACAGCTAACAAAACAATTTAATACAATTCAAGGAGGAACAACAAAACAAACATGGAATGCCAATAGTCGTCCAATCAGTACTATAAATCATACAAAGTAGTGCCACTACACACGTAAAACAAAATAAATTGAACAAAATTCATAGTATAACAAGTCACTGAAATATACTACTATAAATCAATCAAACATTGCCAACAAACAAATTTAACAAAATTCAAAGCATAAAAAAATAAAAAACATATTGTACGAAAATAATCATCAAACCAATGCCAAAAATGATACAAACGGTGCAAACAACCATTAAAATAGTCTCAATAATCATTAAAGCATACCATAATCATACAAGAAGTGCCAATATGAAGGTTAAAGTATTGAATGAAATGTAAAATAGTAGTACTAGTACCACCACCATTCATCAGAGAAGTAGTAACTACAAACAAGCTCATATAAATACTCAAAATACAGAAGTATCAATTTGATTTGAATTTTTGGAAATTAGATTCATGCTAGAAGAGTTAAAACTGGTTGAAAGCATATTGGTCAGTAGTATCCTCCTCTAGAATTAACTCGGCATTTTTATTTGCATCAAAATTAGTCCTCAAAACCATAACGGCTTCCCACGGAATGCAGCCTTCATCGGAATCACATCCTGATCACGTCACATGAGCTGAGAGACCATATCATGACAAACTGCAACCCTCTCTGAACTGAATAGCAGCTCCTTACTACCATTCCAAAGTGAACTAAGCATGATCAGGATTTCAGTATCACCAACAGTTGCTACGGCCGATGCATTCCATCTCACACACTTTCATTTTAGCCACAGATAAGCAGCAATTACCTGACTGCATAAACCCCTAACTGCTTGAAAACTCCATAAACTACAACAACTATATCAATGAAGAACAAAACAATCTGAAGACCCAAAAAAAAAAAAAATTCAAATTATAAAACCAAATATCAAGTAATTAGCACTGAATAAAAAAATAAATCGAGACTTACTCCATCACCGGCTTCTAAAGTGGAAGAAGAAATCAAAATCGAGATATGTCGTAGAAATTGAATTGCTTCAACGATCTGATACGGTGGAATATAAATCGAAACCGAGTGAAATCGAATGAAAATATTAAATCACAGAGGCGGTATATAGGGAGATTAGAGCTGTGGAGTTTAGAAACGAAATACATATTAGATCGATGTCAAGTGTGAAAGGTGGAAAACATATGAAAGAAATTATGAAACCAGATGAGGTGAAAAGAAAAGCAAAATTCAGCCAGCTTCTTCTCCTCTCTTATATATATATGTAATTCTTTCTATGAGCTAAAAGACCAAAGCTCACTATGTCTAAAATAGCCAACAATTCAACTAAGGAGAAGTTCATAACAAACTTTGTATAATTGGAAGAAAAATGTAAAGCGTCCAGCACCATATTTAATGAAATGAAATGAAATTCAGACCTACTAATATTCCATGCAGACCATTTTCATTATGAACTTCAAATCAGTAAACCAAACATAGAAAAAATGAGAAAAGTGAAAGAAATGGCATCCCAACATGTTGACAAAAGTCATGCTCTGAACAATGCCAACCATTAGGAGAAGTTATGATAAAACTAAACTAAAAACTATAAATAACTAATAGTCAGAGATTGTGTTGCAGTAACAGTTTACATATATAGATTAACACAAGAATAGGTTTCTAGCCGGTCATTGCCATATAGATATTGTACATCGTGCATATAAAGATATAGAAGAACTACACCCAGATTCTTTGCTACATATGCTAAATATTGAATGGCATAAACATATCATGTCCAACAAATCAAACCAAAACATAAACCTAATCTACGTGATCCCAAAACTTTACTTGCCCGATTGAAGAATCAAGTGACTGGGCGAAACTAGGTGGATGGATTTCTTCTCCTTCAGTTTTTTTCTTTCTCATTTTTCTTTGCTGTTGATGTGTTTTTCGGAAGGAGAGAACAACGTTGTTTTATGTTCTTTTCTTG
>JAYMSH010000451.1:0-11157 GCA_036897905.1 Aragoa cleefii | reverse complement strand
ATTATTTAATATTTTTTAATATATTTATATTTTATAAAATATAAATAAGTAATATATTTATATTTTTTAATATATTTATATTTAATTATTTTATATTTTATATTTGGAGCTAGCTGATTCTTTTAAAAACTGTGGGACTGAAATGGCAGAAAACTAAAAACTTAAAGGACTAAATTTCTGGACATAAGACTTATGAGTCTAAATCAACAGGTGGTGGAAATTTATAGGACCAAAATGCAATTTTCCCCATTACATTAAAACAAAACAACACAAATAATTAAAAGCCTAAAACGTAAAACCTAATGTCTCATTACCCAGCCGCCTGTCTTTCTTTTCCAATCGAGCTTTTCATTTCTGCTCCCAAATCTCCATCAATCGTTTGTCTCTCGTCTTCCCTGGCCTCATCCCCATCAATTCGGTCACTCAACACCACTGCTTGAATGGTCGCTCAACACCATCGTCATCCTCGTTTCATTCTCTCTGGTGATTTCAATAGCGATGGAAGCCCTTTTCGTCGGTCGCTCAATGCCACTCCTTGAATGGTCGCTCAACACCATCGTCGCAGATTGGGCCATCTCCTCCGCTGCCTCCTTCACCAAATCGGTCCATCTTCTCCACAGTTCAGACCATCTTCTCTACTTTTTTCTTCATTTTTTAGAATAAAAAAAATATGCAGGGGGACGTATCGGGGACGTCCCCCCGCATATCGCGTATCGGGGACGTCTCCGATACGATACGCCGGGGGACTAAACGTCCCGGGGCTTCATAGTCAATAAGTATTCACTCTAGGGAAGATGATGTTGACGTAAGTGGAGAAGTGGGCCACGTGAAGGAAGAAACATAGAGACCTTGCCGTGATGAGGAAGATCGAGATAAAGGGCTTCCGTGGAAACGTGAGAGAGAGTTTCCAAGAGAGAGAAAAATCATTCTTTTTAGGTTTCAAAGAGTCTAGTCTGAATTATCGTGATTTGGTCACAATTTTGGACTATTTCTCCATCTGTACTTGTCATCCTTGTGCAGGGGTTGCTAATTTTCTCTGTATCATTCTAAATTTTTGAATTTAATACTTAAGATCGTAAAAAAAAATTGACTAATTTAAAACATTAATGTTTTTAGTTGAAATCTGGTTATTTTTACTTGAAATCTTATTATTAAGGTTTATATTAATATTTACAAGGTTTTATTTTAACAGTATGAGATGCACCACCTTAAAAGTTCAAAATTATTAGCTTCCACTATACAATCACTAAATCTTGAAAGATAACAATCTAAACTTTCATATAGAACCTCCATTATATATGATTGATGTTTCAATGTGAACACATAAGCTTTAGTGTAAAACTTGCTAACTTTCATCTGCTCTCTCTTCCTTTGCCTTGCTCTAGGCAGTACAAAAAGCTCACCAAAAATAAATTGCTTTTGTTTATAAACACCAAGAAGATAGAGCAGATCAAGGTTGTTCATACTCTTTTAGCTAGTGCAAGATAACGAAGAGTACTATAGTTGAATCCGAGGAGGTGTCGTGCTTGAGGCCCTTGCATCGAGCAATTGACTCTGGGGCGGCACCGATAACCTTTAAGGACAAAGCTCCGACTTTCCTTTTATTTTGCTATTGTAACTTCTGCGATTTAATTGTTCGTTTTGAATTTTTCTAGTTTCGAGCTTAATATTTCTAACGATCCTAAAGGTTATTCGATGGATTATCAAATCCTTGCTCAAACTACAATATTTCAAGCTGCTTCTCGAATTGAAAAAATTGATGGTAGTAATTTTACAAGATGGAAAGATACGCTATTTGATGTATTGGATTATTCAAAAGTTTCATTTGCGCTCACCGAACTCATTCCCAAAAGTGGTGCTCAAAATTAAAAATCTGAAATTAAAACTTGGAACGATGCTAATAGACTTTGTGTTATGATGATCTATAACGCTTTAGCAAACGAGCTTTATTATTATGTGTATAGTCATTTTATTTATGCTAAAGACTTATGGAATACGTTGATTTCTAAGTATGATTTTGAAGATGAAGGTTCTAAAAAGACTTAAGCAATTAATTTTCTGCACTTTCAAATGAGTGACTCGAAAAGTGTTGATTCTCAAATTAATGAATACGAGAGTGTTGTTAATGGTTTGGTTAAGGATGGTGATGTATTACCCGAGAGGTTTAAAACTCAATGTCTTGTTCAAAAATTGCCTGAATCTTGGGAAGATTTCAAATTAAAATTTTGACAAAAGAGGCAAGCTATCTCTTATCATGAAACTGTTGTGAGCATTAGAATTCAAGAGCAAAATAACAATCCTGCGAAAAATCAAAATGCCAAGGAATTTGTATCAAAAGCGAATATTGTTCAAATGATTCTTGCAAGTCGTCTAATAAGAAAAGTGGTTGCAAATCCAATTTCAAAAAGAAATTTGATGTTCATGTTTCTTACATTCAAAAAGAAAAGATAATTGCTTTGTTTGTGGCATTTCAGGACACCATGCTGCTGATTGCAAGGAAAAGAAAGGTGGCAACTACAAATTTCAAAACAAGAAGGCCAAGGACAACTTTGTGGAGACTGATGATGTGATTGCCGCAGTTGTATGCGAATTGAACTTAATTGTTGAAACAAAGTGGTGGGTTATTGACTCGGGGGCCACGAGGCACACTTTTGGATGCAGAGACTCATTCTTCTTCTACATTAGAGATGACAAAGGCAGAGAATGTGTATACATGAGTGATCATTGACCCGTGTCTGTTACTGGAATTGGAAAGATAGAGCTTAAACTTTCTTCAGGAAGAACTCTCTCACTTTCCAACGTGCTTCATGTGCCCTCGATCAAGCACAACCAAGTCTCCGTACAACTACTTGGAAAGGCTGGAGTAAAGACCCTCTTCGATGGGGGTATCGTTACATTTACCAAAAATGAAGTCTTTGTTGGTAAGGGATATCTTGATTGGGGTCTTTATGTACTTAGTCTCGATGGTAATTACAATAAAATAGAATCCTATTCTTTCACTTACTTGATTGACTCTATTGATACTTGGCATGGTATCTCAATTCAAATCACTTACCACTATACTACCACTAATTATCCCAGTAATTTATCATATAAGTTGTTACGATTTAACTACCGGTTAACTAGCAAATTCTTGTATCTTAAACTAATAATGCAAACTAAATTACCAAACAAAAGAAAATACGAGATTAAACAATTAATAAAGAGAGTATGGAGGAATAGATTCACTTGATTCGAAATCTTCTTCCAGGGATTGGATTTTTCTACAAAAAGAGTCTTTTACTCAAACCACATTCATTGATCATGAGTTGATTGATCCACTAAAATAGACTTGATTGTGCTATAACATAAAAAGCCTTAAACAGAATAAACTCTAATCTTCTTAACTTTACCAACAACAGTGATCAATTCTTGCAGGTTCTTTTTGAAAAGATAAATGAGCACACAAATCCAAAAACTCTATGATCAGTTCATGCACTAATTAATCCCCATAAAACAATATACGAATCAAGCTTCACCAAACCTCCATACTTAAGATTTAGATACTCATAACTATTGAAACCAACACAATTTTATAGATATAACCAAAAATCAAATCTATGTCTAGAATAATCAAAAATCCAAATCAAAAACTAAGGTTTAAACAAGTGAAAGGGATAAACAAACCCCCTCTATAGACAGGAGTACAATTATCTTCGGGCTTCTATTGTTTCTCATTCTATCTTCAAGTTCCCACAAACAATCCTTGTGTTTCTTCGAGTTTTTCCTTCGGTTTCTTAGTCTTCCTTTCCTCTCTCATGTGGAACAATTTCTGAATCTACTTCTCTTAAAAACCTAATTGCTTCCTCTAGATAGCTATATCAAAAATCGCCAAAAAATCTGCTCTATAAAAGCCTGAACGAGTTCAGCTTTTTGACAAAATTCTCTGTATATTTTTGAAGAAGGGCAACCGCGTTCCAATTCAATCGATGAACGCGTTCACGGTCTTCTCTGAATTTTTCCTTTTTCTTCATTTTGGGCCTTATTTCGGGCTCGTTTTCACTCGGATCTTCGTTTCCTTCCGTAGTATTTCGACCAAGTGCATTTCTTAACCTTTTTATTTGATAAATCCACCAAAAATGCTCCTTATGCACTTATTTCAACTTTACTACCTAAAAATCATAAAAACAATTAAAACGTTGATTCCCTCCTGATAAATAAAAAAAAACTAGAAACATAGTTAAAATAAGGCAAAAAGTAGTTGATGAAACATTGCACTTTGAGGCTCATCAATAGCCTTTTCCAAACTTCAATATTAATATGACGTTTGTGCTGGTCATATACCGACCGTTCAGTGGATGACATATATATTTTAATATTTTATTGCACTCATTACCACCGGTTAATAAGTTCGTTACCTTAAAACCTTAAACAAACTGATTAATCGGTATTTCGTTCATCCCTTTAAAAATTTTGATGAACAAAACCGCCACTACGCGTTACGATTCAATTATTTTATCAATTAGTTTAAACACTTCGAATCCGAATCCAGGCAAGACCATGACTCCCGATTATCGAACACAGTTTACAAGCAGATAATTAGAAATGCAAGTAAACATGATTGCCCTTGCACATTGACCTGTACCCTTGCAATCATGATCCGAATTTTACCTCAGAGAATGAGCAAAACAAATAAAAGGGGCAGATCCCCTCTTATAGGAGAGTGGTCAACCATATGAGAGGAGTTGGGGGAGATTTTTCCTCTTCCAACTTGTTATTTCATAAGGCAACCAAATCACTTTCCTTCCACAACTCTTATTTAATTACTTAGAGAATCAACCTACTAAATTGATTAAGATTACTATTAGAATTAAAATTCTAACATCTTCCAATCAATTTAGGATTTCAATTAGTGCATATTTTTAGTGCTATTTCCGTGTAGTAAAATAGCCCAAAAATTGACTACTTGGAAAAGAGTTCCCGTGAGGCCAAAACTTATTAAAATTGATCTATTGACAAAAACTAACATCATAGATCACTTTTAAAATATATTAGGATATAAAATAACTATTTGAATAATATTTTATTATCCTACGAGCAATATGATAAAATCTTTAGTGTTGGAAAAGTTATGCTCGTCGAGCACAATAATGTATCGAATAATATTAATTAAATAGGTGAAATAAATGATTAATGAATTTACGTGTTATTTATTTCAATTACACGCATTTATTATGGTCTTAGTGAACCAAACGCTCTGATACCACTTGTTGGTCCCTTGGTGGGCAACAAGTTAAAAGTCTAGAGGGGGGTGAATAGAATTTTAAAACTTTTTCCCTCTTTTCGACTTTATGTTGATCTTATGGTCAGTTCGATACCTGTCGGTCTGATGAAACAGAACGACTCGTATCAAATTGATGAATTATGCAGCGAAAGATATAACTTTGTGTACAAAAGCAGTTAAATAAGCAATATAAGTATGACTTGCAAGTAAACAGTGTAATAGCGTAAGTAAGTGCAGAAAAGTAAAGTACGCAGACACAAGTTTATAGTGGTATAGGGAATTATGTAATTTCCCACTAATCCACTTCGCCCTCGAAAGGACTAGAATTTACTAATCTCATAATGAGTTCCGTTACAAACTGACAACTAGCAATTCCTATATTTGAGGCTCTTTCCTCTCATCGAGTCCACGACAGAGTACTCCGCACCTCTACCTGGGAACCTTCACTGAACGTATCCATGAACAGATTCTTCCCTTTCAATAGCAAATCAGAACAAGGTTCGCCTCTGAACTTGTTTGAACTTGCAACGAGAGGTAACCATGGTGTCTGCTCACGAAAACGATGTTGGTCAAACGACCCGTGGGAAGCCGAATTACTTACTGGACAATTGGGAGAGAAAACAGATCTAAGGATATGATCGTAATTTCTGTTTTCTCTATCTTTGAACTGTAGTTGAATTTTTTGGTGAGAAAACAGATCTAAGGATGGAATCGTGGTTTGTTTTTTCACCATTTTTGAATGGTTGCTTTCTTTTGAACTCTTTGGATTTTTCATTTCAAGTGTTTGTGAGTTCTGCAGCTTAAGTTGTTCCAGTTTCAGTTACTGTCCCAATCCCTACCCAGTCCAGTCTGGTCTGGTCCTGTCTAGTACCTTCAAATGAGAAGCAAGTTCTCCTTTTATAGTGCAAGAAGTATCCGTTTGAATACTAGCCGTTGCACAGTGAAACTGCTTTGGACAAACCTGTGGTCCACTTGATAGTTTCAACTGCCATGACAGTGACGTTTTGTCATGAGATTTTAAACTCACAGAGGTGAGCCACCATCTAGCCACTTGACAGTGCTTTAATGGATGTGGATCCTGCTCATTTGGTACCGTTGCTCAACGGATATAATCAATATTCGGCCCAAACTGATGAAGTGTTCCGCACTGTGATATTTTGATCAGTCACAATAGTTAAGTCCTTTATTCAGACTGACTACGTGATATTAGATTGAGCAAAGTATTGTATCAGTCCGATACCTTCAAGATGCTGACTTCAATATTCAATCTTCTTCTCTTGTTCTGATCTTCACATCAGTTCTTCATTTCAGCTCTTCAGAACAAGACTTGACTCAGTCATCCCAGCTTGTTGATCTGATACATCTTCAGACTGTCGTCTTTTAGAATGTTTTCCTTGAATCTTCAATCTTCTTCTCTTATTCTGATCTTCTGATCTGCTCTTTAGCTTTTCAGAACAAGTCTTAACTTAGCACTATCTTGGCAATCTGACATATATTCAGAGTGCCAGTCCTAAACTCTTTTCTATGAATACAACATCAAGAGAATTAGGGGTCTACCTATAAGATTAACCCAGTGCTCTTATCAAGTACTCTTATCTAAACTATTGTTCTTATCTAAGTATTTCTATCAAAACCTTTTTAAGCACGAGGGGTTTCTTTATTAGGTACCCTTAAAACAATTCCCCCTATTCCCATCAGAAGGGTGCATAGTTCCTTTACGGCTTTCTAACACTTGAATTGCAAACCCCATATGCATTTTATGTTTTTCGTACACACACACACATATATAGTAGAGAAATCTCTAAGTTTAGTTCAAATTGGTTAGAGTAAGAATATTATCCCAGTAAATGAATGTATAATCAATAAAATTTTAAATAAGAAACAAAAGTCCCATGTTTTAGCATTTATGTTAGTTTGTTAACATGAAATTAGTATAAAGTTTTAAAGTAGAAATTAATAAATTTTAAGTCATGGATTAGTAATCTTAGATCATGTTAAAGTAAGCCTAACCTCTTAAAGGGTGAAAGAGGACTTTGAGCATTAAATGTGAGGAAATTTAGGAGGGAGAGTTTGAGGCCGGTCCAAAGCCATTAAGAAACTTTCAATTTGTTCTATAGTAAAACTCTCATATCAATTTGGTGCATTTCAAGTCTGAACCAATAGGTACTAGATAGGGCCCAATTCTCTGCACCTCTATATAGGCTAGCTGGAATATTCTGGTTAATATGCTATTTTATACTATTGCAAAAATTTGTGGACCCTATGATTTTATATTTTTCACCCAAATTTCATGCGATAGAGAGAGAAATTAGTTCCCCCCCAAATTGTTGACCTAATTTCGTTTTAACTCATTTAGAATTCGAAATCTGATTCATTATAAATTGTCCTCCCCCCCCCCAATTTGTTCATTTTTAGTTTGTTTTGTTAAAGTTTGCTCTGATTGTACAAATCCTCTACAAAATATGGAAAAGTCGGGTTCTTCTAAACAACACAGAGGTAAAACACTCCTGAGGAATTCAGTTGAAGAATTACTTGAAGAAGATGCCGATTGTAAATTTCTTAATTTATTCAAACGAATTATATACTTTGTTCAAAGAAAAGTAAGTTTCGATGTTCAAAGAAGAATTATTTGTCCATTTATTTTTGTAATTTTGTCACTAAAACTGATTTTCTTATTTTTGGAGTATAGATGAGAAGAAAACTGTTGGTCTTGGTGGAAAGAAGTATACCGTCGAAGAGGAATCTGATGAAGAGAAATCAGAAACCCATAGTGATAGTGTGAAGGATATTGTGGTAAAATTGAAATAATATTTTGTATATTTATGTAAATATGTATAGTTATGAAATGGGATAAAAAAATGTATATATTTGTAAGTAAAAATGTTGTTGATGCTGTTGTACATATACAGAATACATGCACAAATGTACAAATATATTTTTGTATATAGAATGTAAAAATGTTATTGTTGTATATAGACAAATTATATGCAAATATACACATATATTTTTGTATATGTGTATGAAGTTTGTACATTAGTGTAAACCAAATTTTATTAGTGTATATAAGAACTTTATTTGTATATGTTTGTATGAATTGAACATTTGAAATCATATATGCAATTGTTTTATTTTGTTAACTTATTCATGTGATATACTATTGGTACAGTCGCATGTAGAGATAAAAGAAAGCGTATGACTATGAAGAAATCAGAGTTTAAATTACCTGGTAAATTACCTTTCATTTATCAATTAGCATATCATTCATTATTTATCATTCTAATTGCGGATTAATGTACTGATTTATGTAGATCATCATAATGATATTGATGAAGTACTTTGTAAGAGGAGTAAAGGTTTTATATTTCATATATACATTGATATGTATTATACCACCTGTTTGTTTTTAATAATGTTTAGGTATTAAGGAAACCATAAAGAAGAACTGTTTGGAGGAGTTGCTGAATAATGATAGTGGCATTAGTTATGATAATATAATGTATACTAAAAGTTTTTAATCACTTTTTCTAATCATTAAAGTTTACTAATTCTATGTCTACTTTATAAATGTTATGATAGATGACAATGATGATATTAATTTAAGCAAATTACCGCACAAAACGAAGAAAATAGTCAACAAAATTAAAGGTAATTCAGCAATGTAAGATATTTTGAGTTTACATTACAAACTGATAGTAATGAACTGAAAATTTTGTAGGTCGGAAGAAAATAAACAGTGGTATATTTTAAAGAAGTAACTTGTACACAGTCGTGAAAGAGATACACTGTCTAGATTTTACGATTGAGCAATTGCTGGAAATAAAGCTTACACATTTTTGGTTGATGGTGAAGACAATTGTGGTAAAAAACGTCTGTTTGATATATGTAAGAAACATGTGGATGATATCATTGATATAATCAAGTCATATGGTAAAGTGAAGAAAGGATTTATTGTTGGAAATGAAGTTTTGAGTATTCAGAAAAAAGATTTTATGTTTCTGATGGTTCTATACCTATCAAGAAAAGGTCAGAGTATGTTATCCTAAATGGGTTAGAAGATGCTTTCCAGAAGAAGTGAAAAAGAAGAAGAAAAGTGCATTTTTTATGAAGAAATGTGATATATAAAAAAAAAATTGGAGAAACTGGATGAGAAAAAAGATCTTTCTAGGGCTGAAGATGTTGCATGATTGTTTCACTGTTACATGTTGGCTGTAGTTTCCATGCCTAATTAGAATGCCACAATGACTTGGCAGCATTCAGAGAATGTTGAAGATCTTGCTGAGATTTGTAATTATGATTGGTCATCTTTTATTATTGACATGGTGATGAATCAAATTGATGAGAATGATAACTTCAAAGCTAGCGGGTGTGCAATGCTACTAACAGTAAGTTTATTCTACTTTCAAAAAGTTTTGCATAATCAGATTATGTAAATATACTAATAGATTTCATTTTCTTCTATTTTTTTAAAAAATTTTCACAGTATTAGCTGTGTGAGCGTACAAATATCGCAGAGCAATTGATGTATCATTTTGCCCTCAGTTTCTAAAATGGGATTTAACAAGTTTGCATGAGAAACTGTTACGAATTCACTTACCGAAACTAAAGAGTTCTTATGTAAGTACTACTATTACTATATAATCTCATTTATTTGTACATGTGAATTGATTTATGATAATATTTTAAACTGCTCCAGGATGTGATTCTAAGGTTGAAGATGACTAAAATGGAACGCAAAACATTTGAAGATTTATTACACTATAAGAACCATTTGTGAATGGAAGCTATTGTTAGAAAGAAGTTGAGCTGTGAAGTTGTTTTGAGAAATCAAATGCTTCAGTTACAGGTGAATGATTCAGCACCAGGGAATTTTGGAGCTGATGACCCAAGGTCACAAGGATATAATGATTATGAAAATCAAAGTTTCCATAATACAATTCCTGAAACAGCTGAGTTTCGTAATTCACCGATCTCCCATTGAAATGTTGCTGCACAGTTGAAGAAATAGGATCATTCTGAAGAACCTCTAAAGAGTCATAATTATTAGTCTTTGATAAAGGTTTGTAATGATCAAGAAGCTGAAAAAAGAGATAATTTGGGACTACTAGGGGTTTCCGGGCCAGATTTCAATCTGGAATTTGATGGAGTCGATGTTGGATTACAAAACATTCAGTCACAGAGATCTGAGTATCAAATTGGTGGTGAAAATAAATTTGTTGAAGTATCCATGTTGGAGGATATTAATGGCAGTGATTTAGATGTTGGCAAGATTATTGGGGAAAAAGAATTGTTAGTTCAAGAGCTGGAAATATGTAAGTCTGTGATCATTAAACAACAAGCGGAAATTTGTGGGTTTTCTACAAAAGTGGTGTCAGGTGATGTTAGTGCTTCATTGGAGATAGATGAAAATAAACATAAATTAGCAGATTTTAAGAAACAAATTGTTGAGTTGAAATCGCAGCTGAATTCTTTGGAGAAAATGAATAAGGATTTGAAAGTTCAGTTGACTGCACAAGTGAAAGAGAACAAAAAAGAAATTGATGAAGTGTAAAATGAGGAAATGAATTTTTTATTGAATGAGAATGAGTATCTGAAAGGAGAAATGCATTCAGTGGAATGTCAGCTGTCTATGTATACCAACAAATATGAAGAATTGTCAAGCCAATTCCATTCACTGAAAGATCAAAAGGAGGCAATGGAGCGAATTCATTTGAATTTCCAGAAAGAATCGGAAGCTAATAAATTATTGTTGCAAGGACAGTCAAGTATGTTGGGTGACATGGGATTTATTGTTCCTCTTTTTAGTTTTAAATATTTGCTCGCAAGTGCACGAATCTTGTAGTAAAATTATTGTTCTCTTAAGGTCGATCTCTCGAGAACTCGTAATGTATATAATT
>JAYMSH010000450.1:0-11167 GCA_036897905.1 Aragoa cleefii | reverse complement strand
ATGTCTTTGACTTTTGAATATTCTCATATATTTCTCACCTGTATTATTAGTTTTACAGTCATATATTTAAATGTTGTTGCTGATAAATCAGTCTCAAATAACATCAACCCAATTTATACGCCGACCTGAAAGAGAATGTGTCTTTTACACGGTACCTTTCTCTGTTGAAAGTTAATTCTTGCATGCTAGCTAATAAATGCTTGTGTAGCTTAGCTTAGCCTTACAAAGATTTAAGTTATCTTGTATGTTTTGTTACTTCTTGATTTTTAGCTTAGATTATACAGAAAGGAAAGGGATTGGGTGCATTTTGGAGGTGGGTTTTTGTTTATGGTGATTTGGGAGTGGTAAAGATTGTAACTTTTGTTGGTTTTGGTTGGGATCAAGAATCTGGGTTTTGGGTGAATTTGTGAGTTTTATGGTTCTGTTGTTTAGTTGTGGTGAAGGATCAAGAGAGGGAGATTGATATTGATTTGATTTTGTGGTTGGTGATTATGAGGTAGTGAAGGCCTTTGATCTTGAGATCTTGGCCTTAAAATTGTTGAAGCTCTTTGTTGAATTTCTTGTACTCCTGTTGTTTTTGTTGAAAGTGGTTGATTTTTTTTGATACAATCCCTAAACACTCTTTCTGGGATGGACTCAAACTCCCCCCACATTGAGATTAGTGAAAATAGTTACCAAGTTCCTGAATATGTGCCTAATACGCCGTCTCGACGAAGTATTTCGTCGATTCAGACAAAGACTTCTGGTGGCCATTCTGTAAGGGAGGTGACCTTTAGTGAGTCGGGATCGAGACCCGTGAGGCACGGCTCGAGAGGTGCTGATTCTGAAGGCTTCGGCTTCAGCTTCAGTGCGTCGGTTAGAGAGATTAACGACGAAGATGCAAGATTAGTGTATGTAAATGATCCTGATAGAACGGATGAGAAGTTCGAATTTTCTGGGAACTCGATTAGGACTGCCAAGTATTCGGTTTTGACGTTCTTGCCGAGGAATTTGTTTGAGCAGTTTCACAGGGTGGCTTATGTATACTTTCTTGTGATTGCTATTCTCAATCAGCTGCCTCAGTTGGCTGTATTTGGTAGCGGGGCTTCAATTTTGCCGTTAGCGTTTGTGTTATTAGTTACAGCCATTAAGGATGCGTATGAGGACTATAGGCGGCACCGATCAGATAGGATTGAGAATAATCGACTGGCGTGGGTTTTTGAACATGATGGGTTTCAGCAGAAAAAGTGGAAGCATATACGCGTTGGTGAAACTATAAAAGTTTCCGGAAATGATACTCTTCCTTGTGACATGGTACTTCTCTCAACAAGTGATTCCACTGGAGTGGCTTACATTCAGACTACCAATTTAGACGGTGAGTCAAATTTGAAGACGCGATATGCAAAGCAAGAGACGCAGATGAAGAATGTTGAGAATGAGAAGTTTAGTGGGCTGATAAAATGTGAAAAACCCAATAGGAATATTTATGGTTTCCAGGCAAACATGGATATTGATGGGAAGCGTTTTTCTCTGGGCCCGTCGAATATAATCTTGCGTGGTTGCGAGTTGAAGAACACCGATTGGGCGCTTGGCGTTGCAGTTTATGCTGGCAGGGAGACCAAAGCAATGCTCAATAATTCTGGGGCTCCCTCGAAGAGAAGTTATCTTGAGCGGCATATGAACCGGGAGATAATTTTCCTTTCCATTTTTCTCGTTATTCTGTGCGTTGTTGTCTCCGTTTGTCATGGTCTTTGGTTGAGGCGCCATGATGATGAGTTAGAGCTGATGCAATTTTACAGGAAAAAGTACTACTCGGGAGAGGAATTGGAAAACTACCAATATTATGGTTGGGGCTTGGAGATATTCTTCATATTTCTCATGTCAGCCATTGTTTTCCAGATTATGATTCCCATATCATTGTACATATCCATGGAGCTTGTACGCGTGGGCCAGGCTTATTTTATGATCCGTGATAACGGGATGTATGATGAATCCACAAATTCAAGATTTCAGTGCAGGGCTCTGAATATAAATGAAGATTTGGGACAGATAAAGTACATATTCTCTGACAAAACTGGTACCCTGACTGAAAACAAGATGGAATTTCGGTGTGCCAGCATTGGGGGTCGAGACTTCAGCCATGGGAAGCCAAGCTCAGAAAATGAGCAAGTGGTTTACTCAGTTCAAGGTATTATGCATTTCCCCCCACTTACGCCTCCGCCGTTCTTTATTTGTTTGTTTGTTTTGAGTTTTTATTTTGTGTTAAATTACTCTTCTTCTTCTTTTTTTCCCTGAGAAGATTATGTTACTTAATCATGTGATCTTGTTTGATGATAAGTGCTGACCGTATTATTATACATGTTTTATCTTGTTTCAGCTGAAGGAATAGTTTTGAGACCAAAAATGAAGGTGAAGGTTGACCTGGAGCTCTTCAATTTGTCGAAAAGCAAATATTCTGCTGAAGGAGGATATGTTCGCGATTTTTTTGTCGCATTGGCTGCTTGCAACACCATTGTGCCTTTAACAGTGGACACATCTGATCCTTCTGTAAAGTTGATAGAATATCAGGGAGAGTCACCAGATGAACAAGCATTGGTCTATGCTGCTGCTTCCTATGGTTTTATGCTTATTGAACGAACTTCAGGCCACATAACTATTGACATTCAAGGAGAACGGCAGAGGTAACTCAAGTGGCTTTCTCCATTCAGAACATATGAGTTTCTGTAATACTTACTTATTGCCAGCATTAATTTAAGTAGTTTGATCCGCTTATAATCTGTAGCTCATGACAGACGTGGCATAAATTTATATAGCAGGATTGAAATTTTCCTGGAAACAGGAAATTCCTGATTGGTTGAACTAGAGCATGAAACTTGATCCTTAATGTTAAAACATGGCAGCTTAAAAGGAGGTGGTAGAGCCTAGAAGTACTACGCTTTTATTTGGTGAAACGGTCTTGTATGGAGAAAAGTCACGCTTTGCATGCTGAAATGTTCTGATCCTACATGTAAAACAAGTGTGGACTTATTCCATTCATTCCCTATAAATGGCAGAGCATTTCTGCTAGCACCACATAGTTGTTTCTAGATTTTTTTGATAATAATATAAATCTTCCATTTATGCTTCTTTCGTGTTAATTGATCTTTTATTGTTACAAATTGAAATTTCCTGCCAAAGTAATCTTCTCCCAAATGCCAGCGCAGGTTCAATGTCTTGGGTTTGCATGAGTTTGATAGTGACCGAAAGAGGATGTCAGTTATACTAGGATGCCCAGACAATACATTCAAGGTTTTTGTCAAAGGTGCCGACACTTCCATGTTCAAAGTCATTGATGAGACCTTGAACTTAAACATGGCAAAAGCAACTGAAGCTCATCTTCACTCTTACTCCTCAACGGGCTTGAGAACACTTGTGATCGGCATGCGGGATTTAAATACATCCGAATTTGAACAATGGCAGTCATCTTATGAGTCCGCAAGCACAGCCTTGATTGGTAGAGCGAGCTCACTCCGTAGAGTTGCTAGTCGCATTGAAAATCATCTGACCCTTTTGGGTGCATCTGGGATTGAAGACAGATTGCAACAAGGCGTTCCAGAAGCAATCGAGTCTTTAAGAACTGCTGGTATTAAAGTCTGGGTTTTAACTGGGGACAAGCAAGAAACTGCAATTTCAATCGGCTACTCTTCTAAGCTCTTGACCAATGATATGACCCAGATAGTGATAAATAACAACTCTAAGCACTCATGTAGACAAAGTTTGGAAGATGCTATGGTGTTGTGCAAGAAGCTCAGAACTGATTCTGATGCCACTGTTGGAGTTAATCAAGTGGCCTTAATCATTGATGGAACTAGCCTTGTTTATATTCTGGATACCGAATTGGAAGAACAGGTAAATTACCCGGAGACCACTTTGCAGTTCTCCCTCTATCTTTTTATTTTATTTTTCTCTTACGCATGGAATAGTTTTTTGATAATATAATTTTACTCCCTGTGGGCTGTGGAGTATATGTATCCTAAACGCCAAGAATTTTAACTTTATTTTTGTTTATCCGTTTGCAGCTTTTTGAATTATCAAGCACATGTTCTGTGGTTTTATGTTGCCGGGTAGCTCCGTTGCAGAAAGCTGGAATAGTTGCGCTAATAAAGAATAGAACTGATGATATGACCCTTGCAATTGGTGATGGTATGTGTGAATACATCTCTGTCCTATGAAATAATTTAAATAGAAGCGTTGAGTAAAAGAACAGAAAGACTATCGAACTCATATCTCACGAGAAACTTTCAGAATAAAGGATATTTTTGTTGGTCCATATCTTTCAGGTGCAAATGACGTTTCCATGATTCAAATGGCCGATGTGGGTATTGGAATTAGCGGTCAAGAGGGTCGGCAAGCTGTCATGGCATCAGATTTCGCAATGGGTCAGTTCAGATTTTTGGTCCCATTATTATTGGTACATGGACATTGGAATTATCAGCGGATGAGCTACATGATCTCGTACAACTTCTACAGGAATGCCGTTTTTGTTCTGGTCCTATTCTGGTGAGTGTAGGGTGATTTACATTCCATTTAATTCTTAACAGGACTTGCTGTGTATTTATTACTACTATTTTTTTTTAATTTTTTTTTTTAATTTTCGAAAAACCAATGCAACTAATTAAGCATTCTGCTTTTCTAGGTATGTTCTATATACGGCTTTCACCTTGACCACGGCTATAACCGATTGGAGCAGTGTGTTATATTCAGTAATATATACATCTGTACCCACAGTACTTGTCGGAGTCCTAGACAAGGACTTGAGTAGATCTACTTTGATGAAATATCCTCAACTTTACAAGTCTGGACAAAGACGAGAAAGCTACAATGGAAAATTATTCTGGTTAACAATAATAGACACATTGTGGCAAAGCATAGCTGCCTTCTTTGTACCGCTCTTAGCTTACTGGGGAAGCGACATTAGTAATTCAAGCTTAGGAGATCTTTGGACTGTTGCAGTTGTAGTCATGGTTAACGTACATTTGGCCATGGACGTCACTCGGTGGAATTGGATAACTCATGCAGCCGTTTGGGGCTCTATAATTGCTACTTTCGTTTGCGTCATGGTTGTTGACTCACTACCTTTCCTGCCCGGTTACTGGTAAGTTTCCACAACCTAGTTTCAATTCGCTTATTATGTCCAAATTCAGAAGCCCTTTTAAGTTTTTTTTTTTTTCCTTCGGGAAACTAAAACTGAGACTGATATTCGGTTAATATTTTCACAGGGCGTTCTTTCACATTGCCAGTACAGAGCTGTTCTGGCTGTGTTTGCTTGGTATCACGGTGGGAGCATTTGTTCCTCGTTTTCTTGTAAAAGTTTTCGTTCAGTACTGTAGACCCAATGATATTCAGATTGCGAGAGAAGCAGAAAAGTTTAGAAATACAAGAGACTCACGCTATTCACAAATAGAGATGAACCGTATTTTCGTTCCTCCACGGACATGAAAACATATAATTGTTTGATTTTATGTAATCTTTAATAAATTTTGTTGTGAGATTTGTTTGATTCTTTAGGTTGTGAGCTTCACAGAATGGTTCATCAGAAGGATGGAGTTACTGTTACATAGATTATAATCTTGGTAGAGGCTGTAATTGTACATTATTGATGTTTTGCAGTACCGAGAAAAGGATACCACAAGATAAAGAAGTGAAGAGATTTGTTCTGTGTAAAGTTGCATTGTAATTAACTGAGCAGCCCAGCCCATTAACGACAGGCAGATGATTATAGTATTTTTAACATGCATTCTATCCCGCATCGCAAACAAACTGTAAATTTTAAGTCTATAGTATATGATTAGATTCCTACCTTGAAATGTCATCTCCCCGGGACACCAGCTCTATTGATGGTCTCGGCTCGGGTTGGAGGAGTGTCGGCTCGGGGTCGGAGTGGCTGACAATTCTCATTGGCTCATCGAGCGCAGGCACCCCCTTTATTGACAATTGTTTTTAATTATTAACTCCATCACCCTTTTTCGACAATTGTTATTTCATATTTTTTTTTATTAATATGCTTATTAACTCCATCACATGGAGTGTTGGTATGAGTATGTGCTCATCGAGTGCATGCCCCCACCCCCCTCCTCCCCTTATTTTTAATTATTGTTATTTTATATTTCTTTTATCAATACGCTTATTAACTTCATCCCTTTGAATGAGATCTGGTATAAGTTTTAACCGAACGTGCAAGGACCTCTCTTTTAACAATTCTTCTTTTTTCAATGTGCTTATTGTAAGTCTTGTGTATTCTTGTTTTTATGGATAAAGTCAATATATTTTAGAAGTAATATACAATAAAGTTTGATGAGATTCGTAAAGGAAACCGAGGGAATACAATTTTTCCAAACTATACAATAGTTGACAAGAGCGGCATAGAAAATTATGGTCGGATCCTCTTACGTGCCAGTTCGGATATAAAACCCAACCGGAAGATGGTTACCGGGCATATCGTAAAGAATACTCTTGAAATCATGTAATGACCAAAACTTGGCCCATAATGAACAAAACCCTAATTTACTTAGAGGACACATCAACTCTAATTTTTACACACCCGAAGCGATCCAAGTTAATTTGTTGTCGTTGCCGATAATGTTGTCAGGCTCTAAGTCACTGATTTAACGTGTTTAAACACATGTCAAACGTAACACATAACACAAAGTTCTTACAAATCAAACCTCTTACCTCGTGCATTTGAAAGGAGATTAGTTCTCATGATCGACGTAATATACTCCTTATCAAGAAATGAGAAAGAACAATCATTTTAATTTTCATTTAATCGATATGCAATGTCACAAGCACCACCTCTGAAGTCCGCTACACCGCCATCCGTATAGGATTTTAGGGGCACCTCTCTCAACAAATCACGATATTTCCCTTAATCTAGTCACAAGCTATGTTATATAGATACGAGAATTGATACGATACGGAGCGAAAATACAAAAAAGTACAAAAATTAGGATACAATACTGTAAAGATACTACTATTTATTTAATTGAATAAAAATAATTTTTTATTTTAAATTTCAACATAATAGAAGTATAACTGAAATTAAGATGAACTGGGATACTATTTTGAGATTCTAAATATAATAATTAATTAACTAACTCTTAATTAATTGTCGTAGAGCACCGTATATCATTTTAATTTTTATAAAATAAAAACAAATTAAAAATATTATTGATACAAGCATTTAAATAGTATTTAATCCGTTCCAAACTCATTTGCCTCATTTTCTTTTCGGATCGTCCCAAACTCTTTTGCCACTTACTATAATTGGAAATTTTACATCCTCATCTCACTTAATAAATATTTCATTACTACTTCTCTTTCATACTTTATTTTTTCTCTCTCATACATTTTCAATTCTTTATTCTCCATCTCTCATACTTTAATATCAACTTATAACTTTTATTATTACTTTATGTCCATTATTAATTTTTGTACATAAATTTAAGGGGCAAACTAGTTTAAAACGGAATAAGTATACGATATGTATTGTTACACGTTAAATGACGTATCAGAGACGAGGATACGTGAGCTGATACGGGCATATAAGCAATCTGGCCCAATCAGGGCCCAAATAAGCAATCGGACACATCATCAATCGATCAGTCCCTTCACTTCCCCTCAACTCACCTTTGTTCTTCTACGTGAAAAAGTGAAAGAGGTAAGAGCTAAATTGTCAAAATCCATTTCAAGAAATTTATCACAGCTAAATTAACATTTATCAATTCAATTATTTATTGTTTATTTACTGAATAAGAACAAAGGCGGATTGCTTGGTGATTTTTTTCTTTCTTTTTATTGAAGGTTTGGTTTTAATGGACTGTTGCAGACTTCTTTCCCTCAATCGCAGCAGTAATTTCCTGCCGCTTTCAGCCACAAAGAGAAGTTCTCAGTATCGGCTTTCCTCTTATTCAGGGCAAAGTAAGCTAAAGTTTCCTTTTCTATACTCAAACATTGCAAATATTGGAGATTGTTTGGCTTAATATTCAATTGGTGCATTGCCCTTTTACGTTAGAATGGTTTGTAGTTTGTTTATGAAGTAATAATTTCAGTATTGATGAATAATGAGTTAGTTGATATGCTGTTATAAATTTGAGTTGAAATGAGTGTTTTTAGAGACAAGGTTGGTTTTTGGCTACCCTATAGATTCAGCTTTTTCTGTGTAAAAAGTTATAGGCCCATAGCCCCTACTTCCCCATGAATCGCTTAGCGCACGGGTTTTACCCTTTCTCTCTGTTGGCTTGGATTATTAGTCCAAATATTGACATGGCTGACGGTTTGTGATTGGTGTTATGCATCACGGCTGACTATCTTGCTTTAGTTTCGTACGCAGTTGAAAAAGTTCCTGTCTTTTATGCGTAAAGAACTTGAAACCAAGGATGTGCAAGATACTTGTGAGATCATTTTGTGTGCATACTCACTTGTAGGCATGTTTGGTTTCATGAGATTGTGGCATTTGGTTTAGACCATAAAAAGAAATAAGACTGCTTAAATGTATATCGGCTTCACTGTATATGGAAAATAATTTATCCTATTAATGTTAGTTATCGAATCTGTCTTTCTGTGGTATTTCTCATAGGGTTATTCTACTGCACCCCGAATTGTTCAATGAAGTCCTACAAGCTGTCAGATCTCTCTAGGACTCAGGTTGATAGCCTCAAAGCTCGTCCACGAATTGATTTTTCTTCCATTTTTGGTGTGGTGAGCCTTCATTACTTAGCTTCTTGCAGACTTAATTAGTTCTAATTATTCTTCTATTTCGTGGCCTTCTGAATCGATTCATCATGACTTCATCAGGTCAAATTTTGAAGTATTAACATTTAGTCCTACTTTAATACTTAATCAGGTTCAGCCAATTGCTGATGACGTAAGGACTAGAGGTGATGCTGCTGTTAAAGAGTCAGTGTTTCTATACTTCATTCTCATGTTGTATAATTTTGTTCAGATATGAAGAAAATCATTGAACCATCTTAAACCATATTGATGACTGGGCAGAAGCTATGAGGTTGGCGTTGAAATGGAGGTCATTATTGGGTATACAAAGAAGAAAGAATATTAGTGCTTTAAGAGAAGAAAGCTTGTAGTGCTCTAAGATTAAATTACTTTTAGAACGAACATTTCATTTGTTCTTTTAGGTGGTGAGAGCATCAGCTATGGATTTTGTGGTTATATTAGTCCTGTAATGGAATGATTGCCTATCTAAATTAGGAAGGGATTTTTTTCCGTCTGTGTTTTAGAGATATTGATTGAAAACCAATTCATGGAAAACCGTCCAACTTGCTTAGGAGTGGATCTGAAATTGCGTGCAGATAATTGGGTTGAACTATCACAAATTTTTACTTCGGTCAGTTCTAAGGTCTGGTTTGTTTTGTATGCTAGTGTAAGTGTTGCACAGTTATCATAGTTTATCCAAAGCAGAACACAAATACTTTCACTAGTCTGGATGGAAGATATTATTCAGTTTCTTGCATACATGCATCTTCCCATGGTTTAACACTGTAACATTTGGCTCACTTCTTGATTTCTACAGTCACCTCAGAGATACTTTACTTATTTTGGCAGCTATACAATGCGGTTTGACAAAGTTCTACTGGACAGCATAGTTGAGAATGTCAATGATCTTCCAGATCCAGTGGTATATATTCTCTAAAATAAAATCTCATGAAATCTGTATATGATTCAATCATGCTACCTGGTGTTCTTATGTGTGCAAAAATTAGTCTCACGTCGTTTCAGGCTATGCAGTTTCTGACTATCTATCATTTCCATGGTTAGCTTGATCCAGCTGTCAAAGAAGCATTTGATGTGGCTTACAGTAACATTTTTGCTTTTCACGCGGCACAGAAGCCCGTTGAGAAAATTGTTGAGAACATGAAAGTAAGGATATCACTTTATAGTTTGCTTTACATATCCTTAATCAAGTCGTCTCTGGTTCATCATTGGTTTTTTGCAGGGTGTTAGATGTAAAAGAGTTGCACGTAGTATTTCATCTGTTGGCCTTTATGTTCCTGGTGGCACTGCCGTATTGCCTTCAACTGCTTTGATGCTCGCAGTTGTATGTTGACCTCATCAACTTAATCAGTTGTTTATGTTGGTTTTTGTAACTCTTATATGATTTCATTGTACTGATTTGCATTTTCGTAAACCAGCCTGCTCAGATTGCTGGGTGCAAAACCGTGGTACTTGCAACTCCTCCTGCTCAAGACGGCAGCATTTGTAAGGTAGTTCTGCCGATGATTTGTTGTGGCGTTCTTTGTTTATGGCTCACGATCATCTTACCTTTTCCCCTTATTCTTCCTTTTAGGAGGTTCTTTATTGTGCTAAGAAAGCCGGTGTTACAAATATTCTTAAAGCTGGGGGTGCTCAGGTCATATTGCTATATATTCTCTATGTATATATGTACTTTTTGCATGGGTATTTTTTGTGTGGGTACTCTTTGCGAGTCTTCTGACAAATTTGACAAAGTTGTGTTCAGGCAATCTCAGCTATGGCATGGGGGACGCAATCTTGCCCTAAGGTATCACTCTCGACATCATTTGTACTGTAAGGATTGAGTATGACGTTCGATGTTGCCAAATGATGATTTTAGCTTCCTACTTATACACCAGCCCTTATTTAAGGGATTTTTTACACCTTTCCAAAATTTCTCTGTTTTCTTTTGTTTGTGCACGTGATTCTGGGCTTAATTTCGGAAAGAGTCCTTGTAACCTTCACAAATGCTTAATTTCAGATATAGTCCTTGTAACAAACAATTTTATGTTGATGCTATTGCAGGTTGAGAAGATATATGGGCCTGGAAATCAATATGTCACTGCTGCGAAAATGATTCTGCAGGTAATCAAGATTTGAACTTATAAGTTACTGTTTGATCAAAACTACGTCAATTGTACATACTACCATTATGAGCTGCGGGGTTGCTGAATTTCTAGTTTTTCTGTACAGAATAGCGAGGCTATGATTTCAATAGACATGCCTGCTGGACCATCAGAAGTGCTCGTAATTGCTGATAAGCATGCCAGCCCTGTTCATATAGCATCCGATTTACTCTCACAGGTCTTTGCTCTTTGAAAGTTACTTTGTATTTTTATTTGTTTAGGTTCTCCATGATAAAAACTATGTTTTTTGCTGGTATTCATTGTTAAACGTAACAGAT